>JAQQZX010000023.1:6974111-6986441 GCA_030068355.1 Notoglanidium maculatum
CGATGACTTCAGCCAGGAGTAGGACACCGGGATGGGTCAGGCAGGCCCGGAAAGCAGAAGGGGTCAGGATCACTGGAGATCACTGGCTGTGAGGCGACGGTGCTAACCCTAGGGTTAAAACTAACCCTAGTGCTAACCCTAACCCTAACCCTAACCTTTTTTTAATAATTCTTTTTTTTTCTTCTTTTTTTTAATATATTTTCCCTTTCAAATACTACAGTACATTTTGGTCTTATATTAGGCTTGGTTTTGGTCTATATCTTTAATACAGACCTGGCAACCCTGCTTCCCATACTCATTGCCAGAAAGCGTTCGGGATGGCTGATGCTAAAGTTGCTCCATTGAAGCACTGACAAGCAATTAGAACAGCTCTTAGCGCTGAAGCCAGCTACCTACAACATGAAGCGTGAGCCAGAAATGTCTGTGAGACGAGTGAAAAGAGGCAGCTGCGTAGCTTTCTAATACTTCACACTTAACTATGTGTACATGAGCACACAGCTGGCACATGATCAACATTTTTAACACACTTGTCTGCATACCATTTGTACATTGGGATGATTAAAAGCTGTCTTATAGAACATCATAGAACAAAGCCAACGTTTCGCTCCATCTATTGTAGCAAGTGCGTTCTAGAAAGTATATTTATACTTATACAAATGTCAGTAATAGTGTTCGAGCTATGCTAGCCTCTTGTCAAAACTTTCTAACTAATGCCATGTTTTTTTTCTGTAACAGCCTATTCAGACCTAGCATAATATTGTGTGCTACTCATATTCCACCCTTTTTTTTAATGTTGGTAATAAATCTTGCATATGCCTCCAATTAATTTCTGAGGATATAACAATAACAAGCACGTCAAACAGCCTCAAGATTTACAGAACAGCCATCTTGTGAGAGTTATAATTAAGTATAACACCGATGAGGTGTCTGTCGTGGTCCCTCCTGCTGAGCTCATCCATGAGGTGAACTGTGTTGTTTAATCTGAATTATGTGCCAGATTAGATATAACCTGACAAAATGTAGCATACTGTTAAAACTAGCTAAAGAGCATTAGTGTGAATAAATAAACTAGCTAATATCACAATGAGCTGCCACTGGAGTACAGAAGCTAAAAATAAACAACTCGCTTACTAAAATAATATACCATAAGAGTGTTGATTATAGCTTGCTGACTAGTGCTACACCATGATGATGGTACTCAAAGTAAGCTGATGGTACTGCTCTCTGTTTGTGTTTTATGATGCTTTTGATGGTAATACGTGATGGATTTTATGTTTTTTGTATATAATGGTGTATATTGGTTTTTAACGGTTAAGTGATGCATGGTTAAATACTGAATTTAATGCCTGATATAAATCATCCCTTTGAATGTGCTTTATCCTGGCCAGGCTTGATCTGGAGCATGTTCCATCTCACACACACACACACACACACACACACACACA
Organism: Notoglanidium maculatum; assembly: GCA_030068355.1. Lineage (NCBI taxonomy): Eukaryota > Metazoa > Chordata > Actinopteri > Siluriformes > Auchenoglanididae > Notoglanidium > Notoglanidium maculatum. Next base: position 6,975,557 of record JAQQZX010000023.1, read on the forward strand.
CACACACTCACTTACAGCTAAGAGAAATTAAGTGTATCCAATCAACGTATTGGCATGTTTATGGATAGTGAGGAAAATGGAAATCGGAGAACATAGGGGAAGCCCATGCAGACGCAGTGAGAATATGGAATTCCTCACAGACAGTAACAGGAGCTTAGGATAAAATCTTTAGGCTAACTTAGAATTCCTGTTACAAAATGGAAACCATTAAAGATTTTTTGAATGGATTGTAATATTATTATTTTTTAGCACTGTAATTCATGTGTCCTTTTTCATGGATGATATTAGATTAAATCCCATGTCTAAGGGTTATTTTACAATTTTTGTACCCTTCCTTTTCTACCTATATACTGTATTGACTCTATTAGCTGTTGTTCTTCTGTCTTACTTTCCACTTGATTCTGTTTATAATATTAATATTGTGGTCTCGCTGCATCCTTTCCAATTCATACACTTTTCAGCCAGGGGGCACTGGTAGCGTTTGTATGTGTGTTTAGCGTGTATATCCAGAGTATAAATGGTAGTGGATGACCGTGAGCCAACACACTCGCTGTCGGCCCATCTGTCTTGTGACACTTCGTCTCCTCAGCAATCATAACTCGCTGCGGCACGGCCAATCTGTTCCGCTGCAGGTAGAACGGCAGGGCGCCACGCACCGCTAGCTCATTACCCAACTCAGCTAGCGCTCACTTGCCACAGTGCACAGCTAGTGCTAACTCACTTTAGCCTTCAGGAGCTGCTAACTATAGTCTTCAAATATCACCAGGGTATTATCACACTCAGCACTAATCACCACAGACCTCAATCAGTAGTGTGTCACAAACTTAGAGCTAATGTGAAAATGTTTTTTTGCCCATGACCACTTTATTACAGAGAGCCACTGGCTAGAATTAACTCACTCCAGCTTATTTGTGTAATATCGTATATAGTCAGTGCATTACAGTAAGATGTGACTGATTATCCGTGTCTCTTTTTCTCTATTCGTATCCCCCTCTGGCTAGCTTTCACCACAATGATGGATACTATTCTAAATATGGTGATTATGCTGGAAAGCTTGGCTGTGTTGGACACAAGCTGGCATTTAGCCTGGAATAAATCCTTGCTACTCATCTGACCAACAGAACTACATGTAATAATATCCTAAATTGGCATATATGGGCTCTGGGGAAACAAAATGGAGGCACAGGAGCTTGTTATGTCATTTACTTACATTGAAGGAACCAAAATTAGGCTATATAATGCACATGCAATGGTGTGTCCAGACCAATTTTATAGGCAATTTTATAGTAAATTTATTAGAAAATGTTCCAGGCAGGTAGGAACAAAAATAATAGCTACATTAGTGGTATTAAAAAACAATCCTATGTACATCTTTATTTTTTTTAATAAAGCAGAACAAAAGAAAAAAAAAAACTTCAGGTTTAGACCACAGCCAGTTCAAGTTTATATCTGAAAATATAATATTTATGTATATTTGGAGCACTAAAGAAATACAAATATTGATAGTGACATTGTCATTAAAGCTATTGCTATAACTATAGGTGGTTTTTTTTTTTTTTTTTTTTTTTTTTTGTGGTAACAATCAAGAAGACCAACTGAGTCACTCATAATTATAGTAACTCGAATTTGGGAATTTTGTGTGTAGTGTAAAGTCATTATTAAATCCGTTTTCTATTAACAAACCACGTTTTGTCTGTCAGTAACCAAAAATAACAAGATGATCATGAAATCCATTTAGTTGAATGCTGTTTTGTGATCTTGATTATCTATCAGAGGTCAGAACAATCAAGCATTTACGTCTAGTAGCCATTTAGCTTAGTGAAATAATTATATATTATTTAATTTTAAGTATTTAAATATTCAACCTAAAGTTATAACTTAATACCTGAACTCCAACCAGGAAAAGCCAAGCCCTACTCGGAAACCCAAAGTGGTCTTCTTAACTACGAGTTCAGGAAGTGACTTCAGCCCAACATGGCTGTGCACATCACCAGAAGTAAACAAAGTATTATGCTGTGTGTATATATATATAAGTATTTGCTTTAGGTAACTCATCATACAAACATATTAGCTTCTTAAATCTGTAACACGGACTATACAGGTCGCTGTTTTAAGGCATCACTCATCACAGTTAACTGGTTAGTATGTTACTAGCAAAAGTTGAGCATGGAGTCATTCATGTTTTTCCCAACTTTGTATATCAATTGCACAGAGGTCTAAAATGACGTCATTCTGAGCTCTGTCTTCCCACTTCTGGGGTAAGTCGAATGCAGCATTGCATTTATATTTTATGTACCAATATTCCACTTTCAAAGCTTTGTGCTGAGCATCTGGTTTGGACAGAATATTCTTTTATTTAATTATTAAGTGTATATACAGCATATACGGCTGAGATCTTTATACAGTGGCATTGGGGTATCACTTTTGTTTACTTCCTGTTTTTAAACGACCTATTAGTTGTCAGTTATCAAGCATTATATTTCAAGATATTATACATAGTAATGTCTATAGTATGGTCCATATTTTTAAATTTATTGACAATATAATGTATTATACCATATTGTGTACATATAATAATATAAAATGGAACTCGTCAGTATCATCATTGTGTTCTCCTATATATTAATAGCTATTATATATACTATATAGGCCCTGTGGTGGACTGGCGACCTGCCCAGGGTGTACCCCGCCTCTCGCCCGAAGTATGCTGAGATTGGCTCCAGTTTCCCCGCGACCCAGATGGATAAAGCGGTATAGATAATGGATGGATGGATATACTATATAGCCAAAAATATCTGGACACCTGACCATCACATCCATACATGAGCCTTGTGCACACTGTTGTCTAGAATGTTTTTGTATACTGTAGCATTATGATTCCCAATCACAGGAACTAAGAGGGCCAAACATGTTCCAGCATGACAATGCTCCTGTGCACAAAGCCAGCTCCATAAAGACATTGTTTGCCAAGATTGATGTGGAAGCAAATGAGTTTCCTGCACCGAGCACTGACCTCAACCCCACTGAATAGCTTTGGGATAAATTGGCTCAGTTACTGTGTACTTGGTCTTCTCACCCAACATCAGCGCCTGACCTCACTTGTGGCTGAATGAACACAAATTCCCACAGACACGCTCCAAAGTCAAGTCTTCCCAGAAGAGTGGAGACTGTTCAACAGCAAAGGGGGGGGACCAATGCCTATATCAATGCCCATGGATTTAGAACAGGATGTTCAACAAGCTCATATGGGTGTGATGGCCAGATGTCCACAAACCTTTGGCCATATAGTGTACGATACAATGTCCGCTATATGGCCAAAGGTTTGTGGATACCTGACCATCACATCCATATGTGCTAGTTTAACATCCCATTCCAAATTTAATCCTCTTTTGCTCTTATAATAGTCTTCTGGGAAGGCTTTCCACTAGATTCTGGAGCGTGACGATGTAGATTTGAGCATTCAGCCATAAGAGGATGCTTCCTAAGAAGTCTGATCAGGTATATGCCTCCAATTACCAGGAAACATAAACACAAATCTACATTCACACGATTTACATCATCCCTAGCAGAAGCTTGGATTAGTGACTGTACCATGACATCATTATCATCATCAGCAGCAGCTCTTAATGCCACCATGCCATGTTTTCTTCCATTGTGCCTCTGCAAATTGATTTGGAAAGGGCAATCTGTCAGATACACAAGAAAGAGGAATGAGAGATTAAAAGGCTCTGAAATAATTCATGCTTCTTTTTTTTGCCTGCTTTGACAGTTCTGGATATAATGACCTTCTCCGACTCATTTGGGAAATGAAAAGTGCAGGTTTTCCAGTGGCATTTAACAAGATGACGTGCAAGTATATCAGTGGAAATTAGTGTTATTCCTTGTGAAGCAATTTCTGAAAAATCCTAGCTATGAGAAAATTATTGCTTCATTACTCCGCTCTACTTATTTTAATGGAGTGATAAAGTGCCTGATGAACTACCTGATCTGCTGACAGGGAAGAGACGTCAAGTGAATGTAAGGAGCTCAGAGGAACAAGAGACATTACTAGCATTACATATAACAGAGAGTCTGGTCTACTGTTAGAGCATGCAGAGGAATGTTACACTGGCATGGCATTATTATCCACTAACACACACGCACACGCGCACACACACACACACACACACACACGACTTGCCTCACTTCCACTTTCTGTTTAAATGGGGTCCTACACAATGAGAGCCCCACAGGAGTTGTGGTTTAGTAAAACACCCCACACTGTTTGTCTTATTCTCTATTGCTTTTATACAGTGAACCAACATTAACCCTCAAGCCCACACACACACTTACACACACTATTTTACCCTTGATATATACCAGTCAACCATTTTGTTAAACCACTCACACTCATACGCTCCTGATGTTGAATTATCACTTGTTTAACACCAGGACAAATAAACGCCATCAAATCCCATGAGGCACGCTATTATAAGAAAATGTTTTCAAAAAACCAAGACTTAGCCAGATGTCTGCAATAGTAGCAGTGATATACTGTAAGTGTTTGACACTTTGCTTATTTAAATGTAAACCCTAAATCCGCGAGCAACGCACGCTCCGGTGCCATCTCCAGATGTTCAGGAGCTGAGAGTGCTTGGTCTACCAGTGTCCCATGACTGCACAGCCAGCTTCACTCCCAAGCTCTGTAAATCTATCCCTGAACACACATGTGTCTTCTGGGTTAAACGTGTGCTGAAGGATTTTCTGCAATCAACATGTGGACCTTCAGAATGAATACAAATCCTTTGAGCAGTTATCCATGTTAGAGAGTACAAGAGTGATTCACTGGCTGTGCTGTTTGGGTTTTCTGTTTGTCTGTCGATTAGATAAAATACTAATCAGTTACTTTTTGGTGAGTGCGTGTATAATGTAGAGGGCGGTTACCACTCATTTCCGTGTGTGTTCAGCTGTTCAACGATGTTATATGAACCCCAGTAAGCTTTTAACCACAGAAAACACACCCATGCCTTTGCTGTTACACACATTGCTAAGACATCATGTAATAAAGAAAGATTAGCTAGCTTGTGGAAAATGACAAAATTGGGAGAAAATGGATATTCCAATATTCATATTAAAGTTGATTTGTAGATTAGTATTTCACGCATCTCTTCTGTCTTCCTCTGTAGCTAAAAGTGTACTTTTACATCCATATGTAGTTTGCTTCAACAATCATTTACTGCTTTATTTCTCCCATTTTAATCTGAGGTTGTTATGGTTTTTTATAACGCATGGAATTACAGCAATTATTGTTCGCATTTTTTTGTGAATTCGTAATTACCAGTTGGAAACTCAAGGGAAAGCTCTGACTTGACAGTGTGACAGTATGTTATAAACAAATATTAGATATATTAAAGAAAAATATCCTTCCTGAGCAACTTGGACAACATTTATAAAGTGAATAAAAATTAATATAGTAGACAGCTACAAATGGCACCCACCTGATCAAAAGAAAAAAAAAAGAAAGAATCTGCCTGGCTTAGTCATAAATATTTTACACATCAACCAAGGCTTTTAACCTCATGTGTGTGACTATTGCAGCATATTTACTGCCACACAGAAGTCATGCCCAGGCAATGTTCTCCACTCTGGCACACACCACACTGCAGTTCAGTTATTATCCTCCATTAGAATTCATTTTGCCGTGTTGCCACACCTGTGGACATGTCTGTAAGCAGGCAGCATAGCAAGCAAAGACAGTGAGTAGTTCAGGCCATGCCAGGCTTTTCCGTGACAATGTTGTAAACATGCTTGTCAAGGCTGTGAAGAGGTGCGGTGTGCCATGGCCACATAGTTTAGTGCGATTCTTACCATGAACGCTTTTGGAAGTCCCCCCACTGCAGGAGCCATCCCAAACCATCAGCTCTACACACTCCAAGCCAGACCACCAGTATCTGAACCTCAACCACAACACACACACACACATATACACACATGCTGGGTTGCAGACAGCAGAACACAAATAAAGTGCTTTTCCTCTTCTCTACTGTTAAAAGAGTGAGAGTTTTTTCCTTTGCTTTGGTTGTCTTATTTTGACAGCTCTTGGCAGGAATTCTCAAACCTCAATGCTCGACCACATTTTCGCATTCTCAGCCACACACACACATACACACACACACACACACACACGTTCTAGTCTCTCTCTTTTTATGGACAGTCCCAGAAAAAGACTTCTTTTCCCAGTGGAAAACAGACGTTTGGTGACATTGCATGTATCAGGGCCTTCTGCTGACATTAATAATATCACACACACACACACACTGGAATGCTGCATTAATTATCATTGGATCATTAATGGGTGAATAAGCAGAATCAAAAGTGGGTTAATCAGCATGTGAACTCCCAGTCACACTAATTAAGCAAGCACGGAGCTGGGTCTGCTAGAGGGTGTCTTCATTACACACATTATTCCAATTATCACCTGTGGGACAAGGAGCTGAGTAGCAACGTGCTGCTTCATGGCTTCTTCTGAACACACCCTGTTAACTACTAGAGCACGGAAGAGCATTTCCCCAGAGAATGAAAATAAGAGCACCTTGCCTCATCGAACATCACTATATACTCAAGAACAGGCTAGAATATTGTCTCTGACACAAGAGTCAAGAGTCCAGCTCATTTTTCCCAATTTCCACTTTCAATAAAGGGTTTTTGTTCTTCATGTTGTGTTTGTAATGCAAACAGAAGAGCAAAGCAATCACATTTAACATTTAAATCTTAATTTAAAAAACAACAACAACAACAACATATGTATTTGTATATACACTCACCAACCACTTTATTAGGAACACCTGTACACCTGCTGAAAAAGAAAACTTAGGAGATGTTTGTCTAAACTTACATTGTCCAGACATGGTGAGCCTGTACCTGTACCCCAGATAGCCTTAGATACCTGTTCTTGGCTGACAGAAGTGGAACCCCATGAGCTCTTCTGCTATTGTCGTCCATCCGCTTCGAGATTCAGTGTGTTGTGCATTCTGAGGTGCTGTTCTGCATGTGGCAGTTGGAAAGAGTGGTTGTGTGAGTTCCTGTAGCCTTCCTGTCAGCTCAAACCAGTCTGGCCATTCTCCTGACACTTCTCTCATCAACATTTTTTTTTTTTGCACCATTTTGTATGACCTCGAGAGACTGTTTGTGTGAAAATCCCAGGAGATCAGCAGTTTCTGAAATACTTAAACCAGCCCATTTGGCATCAAAAACTATGCCACAGTCTGAGTCACTGAGATCACATTTCGTGTTTGATGTGAAAATGAACTGAAGCTCTTGACCTGTCTCTGCATGATTTTATGTATTGTGCTGCTCTTCATGCTTTTTGGTACTTGAAACTAATAACATTTGCTATTCAAAATGTTACCACCACTTTACACATGATATGACCCTGAACAGATTCTAAAGAGCTAACTGAAAAATGAAAGTGATTTTAAGATGTTATACTATTAATTAACTTAGACATTAGAGTATGTTACTGTTTGCATTATTTAGAGAGCAGGAAAGAAAGGCAGAGAGAGTGAATCTGAACTTGTGCTGGAGATGCTCTTAGTAAAAAGCAACCAGTGACACATTCCGCTTGAACCTGTGCTCGGTTTGTGTCAGGTATCCTGTGAGAGGAATCCAGACAGAGAAGTAGAGCAAGAGACAAGATACCAACACACTGTAGGTTGAGGGCATATTCTCAACATCTCTCTTATAGCAGTCAGTCTGTTGTACCGCTAATTGATCTCCAGCTGAAAACTAGCCCACGCTTTTAGACACAAGATCTCCTTCTGTCTAACAGCTCACTCTCACTCCTTCTCTATTACACCCATACAGCTAGAAATTCTGCTCATTCACAGATAAGACCTATAAAGTAGGGTGTTTTTCCACTGCACATTTAAAAACCATTCCAAACAAGAACTATCAAAACCCAGGGGTCTAGGTTATTTACCAGATACGTTAAATACAGTTAGATACAGAACTGGACATTAGGCGTAGTTATTATACAAATCATAAAATCATAGAAAACTTCTCAATCTAACGATACGGGTTCCACCTACTTCTATGGGCTACTAGCGTAAAGAAATAGACACTTACACTTGATACAATACATCTTTTTTCTTTTTTTTTGCATTAGAACCAGCCAATTTTTTGTACTGCCAGTTACAGAAAGTGTGAAGCTTAAGCAGGAAAGTAACCTAACTGGTCATGAAAACAAGTCTTTCATATTTATTATATAATTTATTAGCCTAAATTATATACACAACTTAATGTGATAATGAGATATCATGTCCTCAAAGCTAGGGTCAATGAATTCATTGTGTGTGCGTGTGTGTGTGTGTGTGTGTGTGTGTGTGTGTGTTGCTATCATTACACTATTCTGTGTTTTAGAAATAAAGAATTCTGTCCATATTTTGGTTCATTAATCTTCTTCTCTAAAGAAAATATGGCCATGGTTTAATGGATATGTTGACCAGGCAGTCATCTAATACACAGCTCTTTAAGTACGTATTCCTTAAGAGTCCCTCATTTTATTGTTAGAATCAACACGACATATAAACTTCAGCTCTTGATTAAGATGCCGTCTCGTCTGATCTACTCTGTGCACCAAATGGCTTCTGTGTGCCATATTGTGATTACAACCAACTGTCAGACAGAGGCGCTGAATTTATTACTGCTCTTCACTTGAGCCAATATCATGCAAGAAAAAAAAACACTTAAATTCAAGGTTAGTATCATACAAGGTATCATACACACACTGTGCTTTTCCTGTAAAAGTGTCCGAGGAGTATTCACGTCTGTGCTTAGGTCTGAGGTCTGAATACTGATGTGCACAATATGGTTATGAACATAACACTACGTGACTCGTAACTTAACTCTGAATATGGCCCTAAAATAGAGTAACCTTTCCATTACATAGCTAGTAAGTGTAATTAATTTGAAATTAGCACTGTTTTGATTAATCACTCAGCCTGTTCACGTTCCCTGCCATCTTTCAGTATGAGCACAGGTGCTGCAACCCGAACCCTGCTAACCAATCGCCTGTGAAGTAGTCACTATGCCAGGGACGGTGAGAACGACACACCTGCTAATGCCCCCTGAGTCTCGAGGAACGGCCATCCACTGGTCTCGCCACAGCGTTGTTATGGGAGCTGGCAGCTGAATGTCCTCTCTTCCAGGAAGTGTTAACGAAATATGGCTCATGTGTCCTGGCTAAAACCTCACACCCCTCACTGAGCTTTTCCAATAAGCACTGAGGGCAGCTTGATCTCTACACTATGACTCACAAGCACATGTACACTACCAGAGCACGGCTGAAGGAAATAGGATCAGTCTCTGCTTAGGATTTACGCAGTTAACAGTTCATACCTAATTGAAAATGGTGATGGGGAAATGTCATATCAGGCATGTGACTAGGCTAGAATAATATAGAATGTAATATTTGTATTCATAAGTAAATGAACATGGACTGATGAGTCATGTCCTTGTAGATGTGCAAATATTCTAGAGATTATCCTGTAACGTGTGTGTGTGTGTGTGTGTGTGTGTGTGTTTCCATAAGGATTCTCCGAAGTACTGTATAAAAACTGGGGGGTCTCCAGCGGTCTGTGTTCTGTACCTCACAGCTTAGCAAGATAATTAAGATCTCCATGGATGTGACAGCATGAACAGCTCCCCACATCACCCCCCCCCACACACACACACACACACTGCCTTACTCCTCACGCTCAGCTGCTTCCTGTCTTCCATGCTGTCAGAGAGAGAAAGAGAGAGAGAGAGTGTGAGTGTGAGTATGTGTGTGTATGTGTGTGTGTGGCAGGGCACAGAAGAGGAATGGCTGACAGAGGTAATTATAGCACACAGATGCACTAAAGTGATAGATGTCACCTTTGTGGTGTAGCCCAGCGGGCATTGCTGTAAGTCTAGTGCACAATAACAAGCTGCAAAGACAAAGAGAGCGTGAGAGACAGAGAATGAAAATAGTACACACTCCTTAGTCCCGTTTTCCTGGCTACGCTACTGCTGTCTAATTACAAGAAATCCACCACTTTGAGGCAAGACCCTGACTGATCGCTGCTGTCAGCACACAACCACAGGACATTGTTTTATTTCCTGTCACAAATGGTGCCCTAAGCCCTAAAGTCCTCTGCCAAATCCACCCTTTGGCAACATCATTGAGGTACAAACCTCCAATGCACAAGTCTGATCCACAAGGTGTGAGGGTGTAAAAGGAAGTGTTTTTCACAGTTCTCAAGATTTTTCAATGCTTTGTCTTTCAAAGGATTGATAATCACCCTGTCATTACTCATGCACTTGCCTGATCAGTATACGTTTGTTGTTTTTCTTTTGGAGTCATTTTGTCTGTTCAACTTCACTAAAACGTCAGTAAAAAGATTTTTGCAAATCAGTCAGTTTGCTGCTCTGGTATTCATCCTGACAAGTTCGAAGCCAAAATAAAATGCTATACATTGTCAAGGGGTGCACTGGGTGAATATGTATTTGATTTTTAACTCCAAAATGAGAAGATGGTGTCCTCACAGGCAAGATTGTCAATGATACACCATTTGGGACAGGTGTTTAAAGTGTGTGTAAGAGAACATGGGGCATTAAAGGTGTATATGTGAATGCATTTCCAGCGGCATGACAATAAATATGTGTGACATAAACACAATCCTTAATGTCCTATCTTTCTGCAACATGGGACACATTATCCCATAAACACATTTATGTGTGTGTGTATGTGTGTGTGTGTGTGTGTGTGTGTATGAGCTCACAGTGCAGTCTCTTCCTTTGCAACATGACAGGATACATTATCCCATAAACACATTACAGTGTGTGTGTGTGTGTGTGTGTGTGTGTGTGTGTGTGTGTGTGTGTG
>JAQQZX010000023.1:6990891-7007306 GCA_030068355.1 Notoglanidium maculatum
TGTGTGTGTGTGTGTGTGTGTGTGTGTGTGTGTGTGTGTGTGTGTGTGTGTGTGTGTGTGTGTGTGTGTGTTTGAAGAGTCACTTGGTATCTGAACTTACAGGAAATGACAGATGGTGAATGAGCCTGAACTCTCTGATCACAACCTCCGAATGTGTTTTTAATAGTTCACTTATTTCAACGCACTATTAGCTTTATAGTCTTTTCTTCTTCATAGTCAACAGACTAGGAAAAAACTCAAACACATCAGCCACATGACGTGTAGATACAGGGCTTATTGATTTAACCTATAATTAGGGTTTTCACACCATGTTGAAAAGAAACCATTGAAGCTATATTATGTTTTTTCTAATGTCTAGCATTTCATTAAGCTAACATTACTGTAATATAATGTTGCATAAGTAAAAAAAAAAAGACCATCATGTTGCATTGCATTATGGGCTGATACATAGCCAGTGAGTCATATTTTCAATTCCAATTTCCTACAACCATATGGCGGACACACTATACAGTTCGCTAATTCTGAAATAGGAAACCAAGCTACTGAGTCTCTAAACCACACACCAGGCAGAGCAAGAACTGCTAGCAAAAATGATAAGTGTGTTCCAAACAAAATATGATTTCATATATAAGGATATTATCATGCTTCCATCTTATAATAACTTTTAATTCCTATATTAACATACACCAATAATAAAGTCTAAACCTACGTTTAGCTTTCACCTATAATTATGATTGCTATCATGGACACATAGTGCACAGAGCATTGATTTATAGCTGTGTTTATATTTTTGACTGGATCAACACCAATGTGGATTTCATTGAATATATATATAAAAAAAAAATAACAGGCAGTCAGTCGATATTAAAGCTTTCATGACAAATACAGAATAAAAAAGAAACTTGGCATTAAAATCACACACACAAAAAAATCTTCAAAATTTGCATTCACTAATCTCATGTGTATGGGTGTAGAACATCATCTAAAAGAAAGACTCCCAATCTGGCAGTTGTTTTTAATACTGCAGCTCAAGCCAAAGCCTGGTGTGTTTGTGTGCAAGAATGACCCTAAGCTGTTTTTGGCTTCTAGATGAGACTTCCAATTTGGGATTCTGTGTTCCAACGCTTTTGTTTGGAAGCCAAAACTTGCTTTCTTGGCAGAGAAATAAAAAAGGAGACCACAGACACACACACACACACATATTTGAAGCGAGTACCAATGCAATAGCTAGTAACTGTAAGTTCAGAGTGCTTGCTTCAGGATGCAATCAGGCTGGCAGCTCCTGTCAGATCCGTGGCTTTGACTGGTCATAGGGGTGCCATTTGTTCTGATTGTCACTTGGTAAAGAAGGAGAGGAGAACAGAGAGACTGGATCTGATGAAGGGACAACTTTGGAAATGTCAGGTCAAGTCAAGTCACCTTTTTTCATATAGCTCATTTAAAAGACAACGAGTGTCACCCAAAGTGCTGTACACTATTTCAGTTCAATCCAAACAGCAATCGAATAAAACATAAATACAATGAATAAAACAAAAGCCAAAACCATGGATAAAAAGACAATACAAAAGCTGTCTTTAAAGGTTTTAGTGTATACACATCCTAAAGGACCATACAGAGAGAAAGTAACAGATAATTTCTTATCAAAGATAGACATATGTAAAAATAACTTATCAAAATAGTGTTGCTGCCTCACAGCTCCAGTGTCCATGGCTCACATGTCCATCTCTGCGTTGGTTTCCTCCTTGTGTCCTCCCACTTTCCAAAAACACTCCAGTAGGTGGACTGGCTATACTAAATAGTTCCTGGATGTGAATGAATCTCTGAATGTGTGTGAGGAGCTCTGAGATAGACTCCGGTCTCATACGGGGTGTATTCCTGCCTCATACCCAGGAACTCCTGAGATCCACTGCAACTGTGACCAGGATAAAGCCGTTACAGAAGCGGAACGAATGCATGAAAATACAAGCACTGATTCATGACGTTCAGATTTCTTCAAACCCCTTTAAATTGAGTTCACACTTAAATCTGTACAAACACATCCCATAGCACAGAAGAGAATTTTAACCTATTGCGTGTCCCCTGTCCCACCACTTCTCCCTCCTATTCTCCAGCAGCCAAGTGCTCAATCATGATTAAATCAGCCATCGTCTCACCAAGTTTGCAATCATTTGTCCTTAATGAATTCCAGTCACTCATTGCTCTGCTCTGCTCCCTCTCCTTCTTTCTCTTTCACTCCATCTCCATCTCGGCCTCTTTCTCTGGCACTGGAGGGATAATGAGAAATGAGTGAAGGGGGGAGTGGATGAAGGAGTGAAAGTATGCAGTCTCAAGCTTCAATTTTCCACAAGAAGCAGATGACAGGGAGAGACAGACAGTGATCATGCACAAAAGAGATGTTTTCACCAGTAAAGGAGGTATGAATTAGTAGCCTGTTATTTGTCTAGACGTGCCCCGAATAGAGGTGGACGACAACAAAAGTATCATATTATAATACTTGATCATTTCTATGATAAATGATATGGATTTTGATTCATGGGTTTGCTATAAACTCCCAAAATATTATTAATATTTAAAATTTTTTAAAAGTCTTTAAACTGCTAATTTAATAATACTTGTATTAAATGTCTACCAAAGAAATTGTAAAAAAAAATGATTTAACACGGAAAAAAAGGAAAATAAATATTGTGTATAAAATCTTCTGTTAACATCCAGTCATCTGCTTCCAGTCAAACACTGTATGGTCAAAAGTTTGTGGACACTATCACACCCATATGTGGTTCTTCCCCAAACTGTTTCCACAAAGCTGGAAGTGCACAATTGTATAGAATGTCTCTGTATGCTGTGGTGAATTTCCCTTCAGTGGTGCTAAGAAGCCCAAATCTGTTCCAGCGTTACAGTGTCCCTGTGCACAAAGCGAGGTCTGTGATATCATGGTTTGCCAAGGTTGGAGTGGAAGAACTCGAGCGTCCTGCACAGAGCCCTGACCGCAACCCCACTCAACACCTTTGGGATGAACTGGAACACTGACTGCACCCCAGACCTCCTCACCCAACATCGGTGTCTGACCTCACTAATGCTCATGTGGCTGAGTGAAAAAAAATCCACAAGCCGCAGTTCAAAATCTAGTGGAAATCCTTCCCAGAAGAGTGGACCTTATTACAACAGCAAACAGGAACTAAATCTGGAACAGGCTGTTCAACAAGCACATATGGGTCATTTGTCCACAAATATTTATATAATATATACTATACATGTATATTATTTTCTTAACACGTCACACTGTGTCGTATTTTATTAATTATATATCATATTGCGCAAAATGATTTAGCTTTAAAGCAGACTAAATAAATCTTCACTAAAAATAATAAAATCTTATTACACTTTACAGCGATTTGGCAATTCCATTTCTCCGTCATTACTTTGATGCAGGCGTCTGTTGAGCATGCACATTAATTAAATCACTCTAAATCTGTTCAGTATTTGCACTCACAAATCACTTCTTAATGTGCATCTATCTCCATTTGGTAAAATAAATTCCACTTTGTAAAATAAATTGCCAATCAATGCAGAGGAAACAGTGCCAGACATTCCAGTCAATATAAGCATGGATTTTAATCACTTTTCACAATTGATGACAGTAATGATAAGGCTGGATTTGAGCATTTTATTACCCTGGTTATATTCGGGAGCGCATTTGAACAGCCTATTAATTGATCCTGAGATCCATATTCAGTAAGCTAATTGCTATTATGTCCTTATTAAGGAACAAGTACATTTGAAAAGAAGTTAACCTTGGTGACACATGGCTGGATGTTTAATGAACTGTAATAAAACACACACAGAGGCAGGGAATCACATGCAGAGACATCGGAGATACCTGTGTGTGAGACTGTGACCACTTAGGGTGCTTGATCACATCAGTCTGGTGAAGGAAAGCCCTAAATTTAAGTACATGTGAAGAAAAAATGAGATACGTTTCATTTCTGCTAGGAAATAAGCTAGGTCTGTATTCTTAATTGCATGAAGCATGCACTTGGAATTACTGTTTAATGCAAACTGCTAACATATTTTCATACAAATGAGACTATTGCATCATCGACCATTACCATTATCAGGCGATTTCATGCCCAACAACTACAGAAGCACTTTGATGGCACAGCTAATGAAGGACTTGTCTGAAATGTCTTGTTTCAGTGCAATTTTTAATATGTGTGTATGTGTAGAGTATATACATACAGCATACACATTCACACCTCACCTATAGTTACTGATGTCATTGTCATATGGCTATTTGAAACTTTCTCCATGACACTAACATTACAAACACACATGCACAAACTCACACACACACACACACACACACACACACACACACAGAGAGAGAGAGCGAGAGAGAGAGAGAGAGAGAGAGGCAGGCTTGGGGCAGTCTGTATCACCAGGGAGGCAGGAAAAGCACATTACTTGACATTTACTGCAACATCGAGTTGAATTATGTTGCACCTTCTCTTATGACCTTCTCTTTCTATTTTTCCGTTTACCTGTTTTAGCATCACACACTCAGCATCCATGACATCCCTCCCTGACACATACACAAACACACACAAATGAGCATATGTATACACCCACACTGCCGGTTTGTGTAACGTGTATGTGTTTGGGGCATGTGTGGGTGTATTCCTCTAATGGCTGGGCATTTTAGAAGAAATGCTTTGTGAAAAGGACAGAGAGAAGGACATCAAAGGGGTGAGAGGGAACGACAAAGAAAATGGCAAAAGTGTTGATTGCACTGCTGTGTTAACCACCCACACGGGCTGCTTTCTCTCTTACAGACACTTTGAAAAGGAAGATGGGGCAGGCGGTGGAGGAGGGGAGAGGGGGAACATTTGAACAATGTTAAGTAATAAAACATGAACATACGGTTTGGGGTATGTTCTGATGACAGGTTGGGGCCATAGGACAAGAGGCGCCAGACATCTAAAACAGTTTAGAGTCATGCGCTTCCAGTACACTGTTTTTTGTTTTTTTTTGTCATTAGGTGTGAGGACACAGATGTCCCTGGCTTCAATCCCCTGTGAAGTCTGGGCATTATTTGTCTTAGCTGTCTTTACAGTATTAGTCAGAGAGTATCAGCTGTCCTACACCATTGAGCAACAAGAAACATGAATGAGTGCAAGCAGCATCTGGGCCAAAGCTCAAAAAGGTCAAAACCCAGTGATTACAAAATATGTCAACGTGCACAGATGGAAATTTGAAAATAAATTAATGCCATAAAAGGCCAGAATGAATCCAACTGAAGAATAGAGAGCTGATGCTAATAAGAATGCTTCAGAAGAAGGTTTCAACCAAATCACTGGCCTTGTTTTAGGAAGAACACAGAGTTGGGGAAAGTGTACAATACTCAGGAGTGCTGCAAACACTAGTAATATCTATATACACCATATGGTCAAAACTTTGTAGACGCCTGACCATTACACCCATAGGCTCTTGCTGAACACGCCATTCCAGATTGATTCCCACTTTGCTGTTACAAAACCTCCACACTTCTAGGAAGGATTTCCACTAGGTTTTGGAGTGTGGCTGTGGGGATTTGTGTTCATTCAGACACATGAGTATTAGTGAGGTCAGACACTGATGTTGGGTGAGGAGGTCTGGGGTGCAGATGGTGTTTCAGTTCATCCCAAAGGTATTCAGTGGGGTTGAGGTCAGGGTTCTGTGCAGGATACTCAAGTTCTTCCACTCCAACCTTGGCAAACCATGTCTTCATGGAGCTCGATTTGTGCAGAGCTGCATTGTCATGCTGGAACAGGTTTGGGCCTCAGTTCTAGTGAAGGGAAATATTAATGCTACAGCATATAAGGACGTTCTGGACAATCCTTTGCCTACAACTTTGTGCCATGGGGATGGGGATGGGTATGATGGTCATGTTTCCCAAAAATCTAGAAATTTTACTTCAGCACTTCTATGACCTCCTAACTTTCAGGAATGGCATAGAATGAGATTTGATGTGAACTAGTGATATACATCAGGACTGGGATGCAGGTGGGAGCAGGTGGTCAGCCCTAAAGCATGTGTAACAAAGCCATTTCCATTAACATAGGAGTGTACTGGACATGGCAGATTGGTCACTCAGTGCTGCACAATGTACTTATCAGGTTCATACATTCATAGTAAATGCTTTATTCTGTTCATAGTTATTGTGGTTTAAATGACTATTTTTCATATTTTGGGAAACAGAGCCAACTAGTTTTCTCATTAGAAAGTTTCACAGATAGGTACAAACATAAGTAATAACTGCAGGAATGTCTGGGATTGGTAACTGGGCAGGAGTAGGATTTAAAAAAAATTATGGTTCAGTGCACACCTCTAATAGAAAGTGAACAGGAAGCCAGTGAAGTGGTATAAGGTGAGATATAACATGTGCTTGCTTAGTTTGATTGAAGAGCACATGTGTTGCTTTCTGGATCATCTGCAGTGGTTCAATAGTGCAAGCTGGTCATCCGGAATTGCAGTAGCTGAGCCAAAAATAATATCTACAAATAATACATGAAGTGGTATAAACTGGTTCAGTAGTAAGGTACTTCTAAAGATCACTCAACGACGTACCAGATTACATTCATACTGCACAAAAATGTCTTTTCAAATCCATTTTCCAAAATCATTTTCAAGAAGTACATACTTCACTCAGAGATGATATTTATGATAAAGCAAGGCCATAAAGGATTAAACGTAAGCTTATATAGGATAAAAGCAACTTAGTTTAGTAATCATCTATGCTGTTAACTAACAGTGGATAAGAGAGGAACTTCTGAAGCCTTTCACTGACAGCAAGACAATCCGAGAGAGAGACAGAAGCATAGATAGAAAGCAGGAAGCATTGTGTACAATACAGGAAACACAATTCAAAGGCAGCAAATTAAACACTAAGCCAGCGAATGAAAAGTAAGGCACCCATGTCCCTGTAATTACATTCATAATCAGAAAAATAGCTTGAATTGCTCTGGGTGCATTCAATAGTGTATTACACAGATAAATAGGGCAATTATACCAAGTCATTAAATTCATAGACAAACATTAGGAAACAGCATTTATGTAGCAGGCGTCTGTGTCCAATTAAAACTGGCCTTCCATATGAGGTGCTTGGCCAGTCATGCCAGCCAAACCAGCAAAACAAGCACACGCGCTCTTGCACACTGCAAACACACTTTATCACTATAACTAAACAAGTGGTGCCACAGACACAGAACAAAATTGACCTGAAATGATTCATCTCCAAATTCGCTCTTACATACTACATACTCAAATCTTTCTACTTCCTTAGTAATGGTGATGCTTCTGTAAAGGGATGTTTATTTAACATTTTTAAAAGGAGTCTCCAGTGTCAGTGCTTTGTAACACTCAAACGTTTTCTTATGCAGGAACATCCTCTGAATGGAGGGTTTTCTAGGCTCTTGTCAGACTGTCTCATTAATTTCAAGAGAGAGGAAAGTTGTTTCATGTACATTGCACATTAAATATAACTATAAAAGGATTTTTAAAAAGTATGATGTTTCATTCTTTAGTAAAAAAGCTGTTAGCATTGGCAAATAGCCGTGGTATGTAAGGAATAACACCTTCCAGATCATGTTGTTAACCGGAATTATTGCACACTACAGGGGGTGTAATGCGACATGATGCAAAGTGTGAGCTGTCACTATAGAAACAACAACGTATTGCAGTGAGTGTAATAAAGGATCTGGCTCACCCTTCCCAGAATCCAGTGTGTTATTTTTGTTTTTGTTTTGAAAGCATGTGACCCGCAAACCTCAGCAAATTCAATGTTAGGCATCCCTTCAAAACCCATCTCGAACTTTTCCTTCATCTAAATGTCATATGTGGAAACGTTGTGCCTTAACTTTTCTTTCCTTCGTGGCCACCTGCGAGACAGCCAAGGCCAGTTTGGGTCCATTACATACAAATAACCATACAAAAATGGAAAGGATCAGTCAAAAGAATTTAAAATATAGACACTTTGATAAATGATCTTCAATTTCGACCTTACAATTGAAAATTTATGACCTGAGATTTCTCCTAGTTGTTGCAGATTTTTGATTTTGGAATATCACTATCCTTGAAAATGGAAACTCTTTCTTTAGCGCAAAGGATTCTGAGAAGGGTTAGCCAGCCCCTTTATTATAAACCTATTGTTTACTTTACTACTGAAACTATTGCCCGAGCTGTGCTATTACAAAATACAAAAATAACACACACCTTCTGACCAATCAGATTCAAGAATTCAACCACGATATGGTATAAAAGAGGAAGAAGAAACACTTCAGGGTGTGCTGTTATAGAAAATAATAAGCTTTGTGGCAACACCCCATTGCTGATTATTTTCCTATAAGAGCATGTCCTGGCATGTTTAATGCCCTGTCATGTTTACAGGTTTGCTCATTTATTTTAATTAAGCACACAATCATAACTGTCAGTTATGAGACGAGTCTGTCATTTAAAACTGTAACGACTCCTCAGCTAAATGATACTTGTTTGTTGAAACTTTCAAGAAAAATGAATTATAGGATTGTTTTAACCAGGAAAATTATTCACGCTGCCCTTAAACTTGACCGAAACAAGAGACCTTCTGAATGGCTGCATGAGCTAGGACGCTAGCTGTTGACTGAAATGCGATGATAGTCATTTACAAATTCATTTATTCACATTTGGGAAAAGCTAAACAGAACCTTCTATAGCATGGCAAACCTGTAAACCATTGGACTAGCATGAACCAGTCCATGCTCCTATTTCCCTTTAATCCGTGTGTCTCTCTTCTTCTCCTCTCTCTGTTCACTCTAACCCCGAGGGTCGCATTTTTATGGAGCTTTCTATAATGATGCTTAATATGTGGCTTTGTGGCTGCCGCCATCTCTCTATTTCTCTGATCCATTAGCCTTGGCTTTCAGGGCCCC
Source organism: Notoglanidium maculatum (assembly GCA_030068355.1). NCBI lineage: Eukaryota > Metazoa > Chordata > Actinopteri > Siluriformes > Auchenoglanididae > Notoglanidium > Notoglanidium maculatum. The sequence goes on from JAQQZX010000023.1 coordinate 6,999,834, forward strand.
TGCAGCTAAACCCATTTGCTCCTGTCTCTCCCCCGGTACCGTCATCAGAATCCATCCCTTCAGCCGACCGCTAATGTTTTTAATTCAATTGCACCAATCCATATCATGGCCTTGTTCCTCTCTCCATGCCTCTCCAGAGAGAGATGAAATGAGAGAGAGAAAGAGAGAGAAAGAGTGAGAGCACAGTCCTCCCCCTTCCCATCTGACCCCCTCTGATCTTGGGGGGGAAATCTGTTAAGCCTTGATAAAAGTAGACACGCTTTTTACTCTGCCACCCAACAGAAACCGTAGACATACACACACCTACACACACTGCAAATCTGTGCAGCATAGAAATGTCAAGACTGAGGAGGGGGGTGAACTGAGTTGTCACTTCGCGTGTTAGCTGTCACTCTGCTCGCAGCCTGAGGGAAACTGCAGTGGCGGCTTTTTATGCGGCTTTTTTTTCCTTCTGTAATCCTCTTGTTTTTCCTTGGCCGGTTTGCTAGTACTGGATTTATGTGCATGTGTGGAAGTAGGAGGGTGCATTCAGACAAGAACCTCCCGGCCATCTCATATCACTCCCCACCCTCACTGCCCCCCTCAGACACCCACCCCTCTGCCTCACTGTCTATCAGACTTGATCACTTGGGCAGTGTGTTTTTATGAATTAATAAAAGGCACTTTGGGGGCCCTGTAGGGAGTGTGGGGGAGAAATGAAGAGGGTGAGGGGGGGCAGAAGGCAATCTCTGGCAGCTTAATGAGCACCATGGGGACAGTGCGCACACACATACACACACACACACACACATGCACACACACACATGGGTAGTGCTCTACATCACTGTCACAAGCATGCAGGGCTTGGCCGCAGCGCACCAGATGACTATCATTACCCAGATAAATACATCTGCCCTCAGCAGTGGCCCCACTCACTACCTTACCCCTCCTCTGTCTATCCCCCCATCGCACCATCTCTATCTCCATCTCTCTCTGTTTCTCATGTCAGGGACAGGTCTCCCTATTGGGACAGGCTCATTGATTAAACTCCTGATATGATTCTTGATTGAGGTGCTTTATGTCTCCCACCAGGAGCTTATTTCGAATGTTTCTGTCCACTACTAAACATGATGCATGATGCAATGCAACCTGCCAAAACAGAGCTCCATGGAGTACAACATCAATTTTAACTTATCTACATTTAAGCCTAATTGTGCCAGCAGTCATGTGACGTTAGCATTACCACTACAGCTGCTGCTAGCAGTGCCAGAGTCATAAACGTCCACGAAATAGCAGCAGGATTAGTGTCAGAGCAACATTACCATAAGAACTGCACGGAGCAGGGGAAAAAAGCCATGAGATTTCATTTACCAAATTAGGTCTGAAACCATAATACATCTCCAGAGAGAGTGAGACAGACAGCGAAAGAGAGAAAGAACACGAGAATAGTAAATGGTGCCATTAGAACAGTAGGGGCTTTCTCTAGACAGCCCATAATCGATGCCATGGCAACAGTCTCCTTAGAAACAGAGAAGTAGCCTGGCAGCATCAGGAGCCCCACTGAGGCTGAGGCCTGTTATAATGGATGAAAGAGGGGCAGAATGAAGGGCATCGTCAGCTGGCATGGCTCAACATGGTTAGCCTCAGGGCCAGAGTCCACATTAAACACTAACAGCGCTCCACATTGAACACTGAAGTCAGCAGAGTAAAAGAGATTTCTGAATATAAACGCTTTTCTGGCAGTTCCAAGACACTTTGGCTCATTTGTGATTCTGTTTTACACTCATTTAACACTTCAGTTGGTCCTTCTTTACCAGCCAGGAATGATCATCCAGGCCTCATTCTCTTCTCACAGCTGCTTGTCCTACATATGCATATATGGCATATTTCATGCATGAGACGCTTAACCTCTTCCTTTCTTTCTATCTTGTTTGACTGTAAGATCTGAATGGAAGATGTACTAACAGAATAATTTAATTAAATGCAGTTGAAAACATTAAGGACAAAGGAATGAGGAGAAAGACACAATACACTATCAGAACCTCACACCTCATGTAGAAAAAGCTTACAAAAAGTGATAAATTACTAAGTACACTAAAAAAAACAGCTAAATTAATAGATAACTTACAAAAACACTAACAATTATTTCACTGGGGTAGAATAACATAGGATAAGATGAAAGATAATGAGATAGGATAGGATAGGAAAGGATATAATAGGATATTATAGGATGGATAGGACAGGATAAGACAGAATGACATAAGATAAGATAAGAACAGGATATGATTGGATAGGATAGTATAAGAGACAGTATGAGACAGGACAGGAGAGGACGAGATAGCATGAGACAAAATGAGATAGGATAGGATAGGATAGGATGAGATAACATGAAACAGCATGACACAAATGAGATAGGATAGGATAAGACAGAATGAGATAGGATGGAATTGAATAGAATGAGTCAGGATAGGGACAGAGACAGGACAGAGACAGGGACAGATCAAGATAGCATGAGACAAAATGAGATAGAATAGGATAGAATAAGACAGAATGAGATAGGATGGGCTTGAATAGGATGACTCCGGACAGGACAGAGACAGGGACAAAGACAGGACAGAACGGGATAGGATGAGATGTGTCAAGACAGGAAGGCATGTGATAGGATAACATATGATGGGATGTGATGGGATAGGACAAAATAGGATAGCATATGATAGGAGAAGCAAAAATGAGAGGAGAGATGAATTATCATAAGCTTGAAGCAGAGTTTATTTCTCTGACTGTGTGGAGTGCTGACCTAGCTGCTTGGGTAATAGGAGATGTGGGATTAAAATGTGATAGCATGGGCCTCGAGAGCCCCTCATGCTTATTCTAATGGAGGCCGTTGGCTGACAGCAGCGCCACTTGACTGTTGCAACAGTCATTCAGTCATAATAAGACACTTAACATCAGACCCCGGGCACTCACTCTCTCTCTCTTTTTTTGCCACTCCACTTCTATCTCTCGGTCATATGCTTTTTGGTTACCACTTCAAGCCTTTCTATTTCTCTCTCTTTCTCACTCTCTGCTTCATACTTCATTTCTATCACCATATTTCATCTCTCCTCTCTCTTGCACCCTACTCCACTCTAGCTTTTTCCTCTGCTCTCCATCTTCCTCCCCACTCTCTTCATTCTCCACTTTGCCATTCTCTCTCTGAATAGATTTATCACACATTGGTTGGTGACAGCAGTAATACATGCAGTGCCATCTGATCTTACTGGCTTCAGATAGGACACATTTCAAAAGGAAACTCTGGATTTTCATATGAATACATCCTGCCATATATAGTATATTTGTTGTCTTATAAAGAACCAATGGCATACAAGTAAATATAGGGGCTGTCATTTATGGAAGAAACATTTCAATAGTAGCTGTCTGTGCTGTATCCCTTCCACATAAACAACATCGACACTGCAAGTGCACCAGCACAGACCAGAAATAAATATATAAATAAATAAATGAAGAAAATTTCCTGTCAGCATTCTTACCTCTCGCTTGCGCATACACACACTGACATCCTGACACACACTTTTCTCATTAATTAGCGCATCCTGCTGCTTTTGGCCACGGTAATTGTTTGTCAGCATGTCACTCACCCACTCTTCTGTGTAAACAGAGACGGGCGGGCACCGGTACACTGTCACATTCAATGATCCACACACGGCCCTTATGGCATTCCTATCCTAATTTGGTATGCTCCTTATTGCCAAGAGTGGAACTTGCTGTTCTCTGTACAAGGCTTGGGTCATGGTGCTCCAAGGGGGATAAAAGCATTGCAATTCCGCTGTAAGTATTATGAAGTATTATGTGATCAGCATATATAGCAAAGTATTTTGATCATTTTTATAGTATGCTAGGACTACATATAGAAGAGAGAGATACAGTTTTGTACAAATTGGACCTATTTATCTGCCTTTAGACGCTAAAGCAGAAGCTTGTTATTAGTTTGTCAATAACTGAAAACTTCATAATATTTAGTCTTTTTTTAGTGAAATAATTTTTCTGGCCAACAATCCTTCAGAAAATTTTGGTAAGGCATAGAAAAAAATACATACATACATATATATATATATATATATATATATATATATATATATATATATATATTACTCAACACTGTACTCAGTGTTACCTCCCATCTATATTGCATTCCCACCTCATGCCCGGTTTTCCCATAATAGACTCCGGATTCATCTTGACCCTGCCCAGGATACCAGGATAAAGTGTTCACTGAAGATCAAATGAAGAATTCATGAAAAAACACAGTCAATTCCACTGGCTTATACAACAGTCTATGGGAAAATACTTACAGACAAAAGAAATTTTGGATCGCCAATTCCTTGCAAAGACATCTTTGTTACTTCCTTGCTTGTTACACCTGTTCTTATTGGTCTGATGGTCATTCTATTTTTAAACTATCCTTAAATTACACATTGTTGCAACATAACTACATTTTCAGGCTTGGTGTGCAAGTTTCCACAGAGTAGCACTCTTGTTTAGAATTTACGTCCTTAATCTCTGCAGCTTTAGTGCAACAGCCTTAAGATCTGTTGGGATTGCATAACTGACACAGCCTGGCTCAGTGTTAACCTATTAATTTAATCCTCTGAAATAAGGCAGCTGGCAGAGACAGTGGGATGAGTATTGATTACACATCAATGCGTGTGCTGTTGTCAGCAGTGACGGCTTTCTGGAGCAAAGTGATTGTATTTCATGTGTATTCTAGATAGCAGCCATGATAAATTCTTCTTTGCCTCATCCTGGGGGTTTATCTGTCTCCTTCCTGCCCTCTGACTAATGTTCTCTATCAAGCCATGGTGCTTTATCCCTCCTCTTATCTTTCATCCTGCTCTCTCCCGCTTGATCCCTTATGCTCTAAGACGGTTATGGTCAGGTCCATAGTATCCATCCTCAGTGAAAGCTGTTCAATCAATGCGCTCTGTCTTTTCTCCCGCTGAGAAGAAACGTGCACACTGAGGGCTAATCATCTGCCTTGCCTGGTTCTGAAGCTGGTGTAAGGGCCTAGTGGTAAATGGGGAAGGCTGAAGGCTGCTGTGTCTGATTTAAGGCCCTCTGTGGAGGTGTCATCCAGAGCCACGGAGTAATTAGTGTTTCTGAAAGTCGAGCGGTTATTATAAAATCAATGCTTCGTCATTATGGCCCGATCCCCCTCTCCCCCTGCTACTGCGGCTATTGATCGGCCTGTGTGCTGACTGTGTATCGACCGGGCTGGTAATTTGCAGCAAAGTGTACATGATGCATGGATGGAGGGTGAATTTTGATAATGGCTTCATGCTATCAATACTAGATTGGGTATAATGCTGCTGACTATGGGGTGGGCATTTTAAGTGTGTGTGTGTGTGTGTACATGTGTACATTGGTCAGGTGGGTTTAGAGGATGTCAGGAAAGAGAGCTTAAAGTGGAAGCCTTGTTTGAGACTGTACTATCAGCAAATAAGACCCTAGAGTCTGCTAGTCAGGCAGGAAGTGATGGCTTGAGAAGAGTCATGCTAAAGAGCCTTACTCTAAATCTCTAAAGTGTCTCAGCTATCTTAATAAAGAGTGCTGCCTCGTGTGGTTCAATAATCTTCCGTCAGCCTTTGCTTGTGAGGCATTAAAACACCAGGGAATAAAAGCAGGGAGCTGAAGCGAAGCAGAATCGGTAGTGAACTTTGCCTCACTGTGTGTCTGATTCAAATGTTATAATTTTATCATGAACTTCACTGAATACGTCTCATGCACAAGCACGCACACATGGCAACTGCTATTATTACCAGTGAAGCAATTAAAGTGCGCTTAGGCTCTAGCAAAAGTGTATGTGCACAGCAAGTGGCTATATTGTCCTCCGCTGAAGCACGGAAGGTTAAGTGCAGTCAGCGACAGTGCTTCACCATGAGAAGAAAAGATACAAATACAACTCATTCACTTTATACTATTACCAAGGGAAAATGCGACTCAGTGGGAAACCAATATTATTTGTTTCAGTAGAGATTCATTTATAAAGTGACTAGAAATAATGGCAGAGCACCAATCATTCAAAAGAGGCACTTGTTAAAAAAAGTGACTGAAAGAAATAATAATGAAGATTGCAGCGAGAGAGTGAATGTCAAATATGAGTCACTGGTATTCATACATACACGTTTTTTCAGAGATTTTGTTAGCCGACTAAACGTTTGTAATATTCATTGCTAATGCCAGCCTGCTAGCTAACAGGAGTTATCTTGACATGTCTGACCGAATTTATTTCATATGAGCTAAGCTGACAGAATTTCTTACAGAATTTTTATGCCTTGTTTTGAAATGTTCATAATCTTCCCTGCTAAGACTAACCATCTAGCTATCATGAGCTAACCTGACAGGATTTCTTAAAAACCATTGTAAAGTCATAATCATAACCTTCTTCAAATCTAGCAAACTAACTAACATGAACTAACCTAATACAATTTCTGACAGATTTTTAAGTCATTTTCATGAATGTTTATATTATTCACCGCTAAAGCTAATATACTAGCTAACATGAGCTAACTTGGCAATTTATGACAGAATTTTGAAGTCATTGTCATAAATGTTTATATTATTCATTGCTAAAGCTAATATACTAGCTAACATGTGCTAACTTGGCAATTTATGACAGAATTTTGAAGTCATTGTCATAAATATTCAGGATCTTAAGTGGTACCACTAGTCAGCTAGCTAACATGAGCTAACCTGACAGGATTTCTTACAGGATTCTGAAGCCACATTTAGAAATGTTGGTGACACTTCACATTACGGGTGCACAACTAAGCATATATTAATGCATGAACTAAGTGCTTAGTGCAAAATGAAATAATGAAGCATATACATTAACAAACACACTAGAGTCATGTGTACACAACCACTAATAAATGTAATTGTTAAGCATTAATAAACCTGTTACTAGTTTTGTGAATTAATATAATTAATCAGAGTATTAATTACAATTACAGCATTATTATTATTATTATTATTATTATTATTATTATTATTATTATTATTCCCCCAGGAAGTCAAGATGCAAGGATACATTTGTTAGTTATTTCTTATTTTAATGAATCATTAGTTAATACATGTTTATCATGTATCTTGTCTACAGTCAGCAAGAATGATGATGATGTGTCCCTCCAAGTAAATGACATAAGTATATGTATACTAATCATTCATTATTTACATATCATTCATTTTTGGCTAATACCAGAAATCCAATTCATCAATCAATTAATTCAATGACGAACAATATTATTCTAGCATTGGCAATAATTTATTGAAGCACACACAGGAAAACATTAAAGTTGAAGTTACACAACATAGATGTATTATGATACAATCATTTATTCATACAATGAATCATTGTTATGAGTCAGTATGGTTAGTCCACAACGCGTAATTAAAAAGGGGTTATGTGTAAGGTGGAGCTATAGAGTAAGTGGTGCT
>JAQQZX010000023.1:7007406-7014906 GCA_030068355.1 Notoglanidium maculatum
TTTGTGAAGCTGCTTTGAGACAATGTCTGTTGTTAAAAGCACTATACAAATAAAATTGAATTGAATTGAATTGAATACCACATCATCTGTCAAACATGGTGGCATGTGTGGATGTCAATGGAATTGGGTCACTGATGTTTATTGATGATGTGACTGCTGATAGAAGTATCAGGATGAATTCTGGAGTGTATAGAGCTATTTCTAGTGGCTAGTGCATAGAGCTAACTTTCTGTTCAGCTTCAATAAAATGCCACAAATGTGATAGAATGGCACTTCACAGTACAGATGAATAATGACCCGGAACATTCTGTAAAAGCAACACAAGAGCTTCTTAAGGCAAATAAAAAAATGTCTTAAATGTCCGAGTCAGCCAACCAAACTGAGCATGCTGTTCACTTACTGACTTCGTTGCGTGTTATGCTTTTATCCGTTTTCTAGTATGGATTGGTCAGGGTGGACCAATGCAAAAATAATTAACAACAAACACTGTTCTTACAAGCTAACTTAAATGAAAAATCATAAACAAAGGTCAATTATATTACATAACTCCCTTACCAAAAACATTAACTTTGAAGTTTAAGGTTAGTGTATTATGATTCTGATCATAACTCTGATTATCTGATTTACTGACTAAATATAGTCTTACTTCTTGTAACTGCCATATATCAAATCTACTGTTGGCCCATTTCCCCTCACACATAAACACGCTGAGCCGAGCATTAGCATAATTGGAGTTTGTATACAGATGCTTAGTGCTTGCATGATGGATCGCCTTCCCCTAAAGTGCATGTTCCACACTGTGTGTTTCGTATCCTCTTAAGCACCCCCTACTGACATACACACAGACTCTCTGTCTCTTATGAGAGGAAGTAAGCTGTATTTAGTTTATACAATAACAATGTCAACATTCTCCTGCAGCATTTACTGGATGAACGTACTTTGCGTGAATTTATACTGAGTTATACTTTAAGCCATTAGCAAAGAAACAAACTTCTGTCATTCGATCATGTGTTGATTCTACTCTGCAAATGAATACATATGTAGCAGGAAAATTCCTGTTTATTGCTGTGTTTTTTGCAGAATAACAAACAATCTCAAACAATATCAATATCAAGTTGTTACGGTGCAGTTGTAGAGTCTAAACACAACCATCACACATCATTAAAATAAGGATCGGAGTTCAACGAAAGCCCCATCCTGATTTCAGAGTCCTTTTCTGGTTTTTGCAGTAAATCTTTGGCCTAACTACACCCTGCATTTACCCCCTCCTGCGTTCTCCTCCCCCTCCGCCACTCCGGCCTGGCTAAGTCCTCATCTTAGCCCTGTTAATGACAGAGACCCCACTGGGCCTTTGTGGACCAGTCCCTGGGGGCGGTTCCAAACTCCCACCCTCCATCAACCCTCCTACACACTGCGCCCTGACGCTAAACAGCTATTCTGCACTCCACCGAGCCCCACACCGCCCCACTGCGCTCCATTCTTCCCAGCTTTTTATCAGCTTGGCTAATGGCTGCCGGGCAGGGCTGCACAGCATTTCAGAAATGCTGTAGCTTTTTCTACCACTCTCGACTCCTGGCAGCTCCCCTCCCATCATGTCGGAGGTGCTGCTGGGTAATGATGGAGAGAGGATTGGGGGGAGGGCAGGGAGGCTGGATGGAGTGAAGTGGGAGAGAGAGAATTGGAAAGAGAGAAATGAGCCAGGGAGGGAGGTAACACAGCGAGCAAGAGAAAAGATGAAAGCCAAGAGAGAAAGTGTTAAACAGAGAGAGGTGTAGAAAGACACTGCAATCCAACAGCAGGCTGTGTAAACCCACATTAATAATGTCAGTAGGGAACAAGCAGGCTTTTAATAACAAATGAGTCTGACCTCCGAACCTTAACCGCCTAACTGACGTCTGATTAGCCAACCAGCAGTCACAGTCTCTGATTGGTGCCTTCCAAAACCGCCGAGAGTGAAGTTCCGCTTTCCAGTCCACTCGCATAAACCATCTTCCATCTCGGTTGTTAGTGCCAAGACCGCAGGTATTAATATTTAAACACAGGGAAATGTGGCCAGGACAATCAGCACCACCGCACACCATTTGCATATATGTGAGGTGTTGTTAGGACCCGAGCAGAGACACTCACACTCCTCTGCAACACTTGCTGCCATCAAGTGCAAATGAGTCAGCGATCACACCTGCCATGTATTTGCATGGTTGTAGAAAAATGGCTGCAGATAAGGAACCAGATAAGATGAGGCTGTTGACTCTTGGGGGTATTAACAAGGGAATCACTTGTATGGAAAGTGTACTAAGCACACTGAGCTCAGCCTGGAGTCCTAACGCAGAACACAAAGTTCCAAGCACAAAGTTATGCAAAATCCTCTGCAGCAAAATAAACCAAAATAAACCAAAGCTATTTGCGTATGTCAAACCCAAAAGCAAAATGAAAACATTTTGGAAAATGTCTATTTACCATCTTGCTAAGAAGGAACGCTTCTGAGTGCAGCTCGAGAATGAATGAGCTTAGCTGTTCGATAAGTAATTGTCTGGATCCAAAGGAGTGTTTTATGTGATGAAAAAGACACTTGAAAGATTAAAAGAAAAAGCGATAAGATTATTCATCGGCTTTGATCATCTAGTCAGACATGCTATTTAGCAAGATCAAGATGAGAATAATGAGTGCGCGCGCACACCCCAAAACACACACATGTCTGTATTACTATCCTTGTAAGGCCCTTGATTGACATAATCATTAATGCTGCTAATTAATCCTATGCCTACATCTAAATACTTTAAAAAAAAAAAAAAAAGCTGCAGTTTTTGTTTAAAGAACGTGACCATCCAAACATGCGAAGATAAAATCTAATTACAATTCTGTAAATGTCAAGTAAACCCTAATAGCCACAATTGCCTTTTTTCTTATTTTGTTTTATGATATACAAAACTGCAGGCATTATGTATTTGTATATATGTAAAAGAATCAACATCCATCCAGACCCTTAGGAAGACAAGATTGGCTAAACAAACATGAAGGCTATACATTAGTCATTCCCTTTTAAAAAGGACCTATATGGCAAAACGGATCAGGCTCAGAAACACTCGTCTGGAATGTAAGACCAGAGATCAAACAGACGCAAGCGTGTCTACACATCTCTTCAGTAGAGCTGCTCTTCCTCTCCTGCATTTTAAACACTACAGAGGACTGCTAAGGGTCTGAATAATATCAAGTGTGTAGAATGATGGATTGAAGATATAAAAATGATTTTCGAATGACAAAGTGGGAACTCTGCCAGTCAATCTGATACGCCATTAAAAGGGTGGGGTTGGTTGTAAGCTTTCATCTCATCTTGACATTTATATTGAGCTTTAAAGCTGCAAGTAACACAGGCAATGTCCTTGGGCGATGACTTGCTACAGGCGACAGCGGCACATTATTTTCTGTGTAGGTGCTTCAGAAAATGTACGGTGTGTCTGTGTTCCTGCCGTTATGCCCTATTAAACATTGTTGCTTACAGGTTGCCACCTGACATGGTACCTTGCAAAACCCTGCCTCCATTCTGAGACAATACAAACAAAGAAAAATGTTAAGATATATGTTAATGTAATGTTAATACATAAATGTTAATGTTATGGTTGATGTTATGTAATTTTTCCAGTGATTTAATCACAATCAGGTTTTTAATACACATACCATATAGAAACTGCAGCTGTCTACGCGGTGTAGGAACAAACCAAAATCTTAATAAGTAAAATAGAATACCTAAAAAATAATGGCAAAAATGTTGACACTATACACACTGCTGAAAAGATCAGGAGATAGTAAGCAATGTGTGCATGAAAAGCACAACAAACTGCAAGTTGAAGATCAGCTACAGTTAATACAGTAAATCAGGTGTTCAGATTAGGAACAAAAGTAAGTTTGAAGGACAGGTGGCTACATCATCTATATTTTTTAACATGCAATCATGAAAAAGAGATGCCTCACACAAATTGTAGATAGATATCTGTGCTACTCGTCTGCCTCGGCATGTAATTTGAATTCCCTAATAATTTGTTTTGAATGTCATTTGAATGCGTCTAACGTTATTTTTATCTCCCTTTTTCATCATTCATACGTTCTGGTGAGGTTACTGGAAACATTTGTTTTGTAAAGCTAATTAGGAAAGTCTCATTTTGCCTAATTCACAGTAGCAAATCCATATTTATTACATGTGAGATTATGTTCATTTTAAAAAAATTAAGTTTAGCTGAAACATTGGGCATCACAAGGATTCCTAATCATATGAAGGAGTTTTTGAAGGTTATTTCTATGGATGTTTATTTTTCTGCTTAAAACTCGGTATAAAAAAATGACTATTACATCAGTATTATTATAAAATCTAAAACTCTGGCTTGGGTATTTAGTACAACAGTTTGAACATGTGGTAATCCTAAAACATAGCGTGGTTTAGACTTCACCTTATTTCTAAGCTTTGCTTCTGGCTTCTACAGATGTGAGAATCCTTGTTACTGATACACACACACTCATTACAGTAATGCAGTTCAGTGTTACTCCCTATCACATAGAGGTGTGGTGCTAGGGTTTGATGTGTTACTTCCCCTGAAATAATGTAGATAAGACATTGTAAAAACACCCATTAACAAGTTCTTCTAAAATGCTGTAGACACTGAATTTCTAGTCATATTCAAGAGAGTTACAGTTATTACGCAAAGGCCTTAATGCAAATGCTAGTGTAGGGGGATATAAGTGCCAAACGTTCAGTCACACACAACACAAGAGGCTGTCAAAAGGTGTGTGTCACACACACACACACACACACACACACACACAGTTTAAAGAAGTATGTAAAGAATCTAATATTCATAACAGATTAAGGAAAAAAAGGTCTTTTTTTTTTTTTTTTAAATCTTTGTGTAATCAGTCATTAGTTAGAAAAATATCCTCATATCTCTGTTCTTCGTGCTCTTAAACGATACTAAATTTTGTAAACAGTGAAAATGAGACTGTGAAAATAGACTGAAAGTGCTGTGAGTGTTAAATATTAATATCTCTCTCTGCAGGCAGTAAAGTGTTATATTTCCCTACACCTCTTCTGCTTAATTCAGCGCTGAAATGTAAATTCCCCATGGGAGTTTAAAACTTTTTACATATGCTGGAACCTTACATACACTGAAAATTGCAAATCATTTCCATTGTGTAACTGTTCCGTTGTGCGATTTAAAAGTGGGCGTGAATGGTCAGGGAACTTTGTTTGCTTGGTATTTGTTTATAGAACAAACACCATTGTGAACTGTGCATACTAGTTTCATGCTATGTTGTAAATTTTCCACTAGTTGATATTAGCATTCATGCTAGGAGTAAATGCAAAAATGAAGACCATTTTCCTCTTGTCCAGTGTAGTATTATTGCAGCTGGGTGGGATGCGATGAAGCACAGTGTTTTTGGCGAGTTTTCCAGGCGCACAACTCGGAGATTGATAACCGTGTGGCTCGCTCAGGCAAACACATCCGAGCAACATTAATCCTTAACACTGCACTTTCAGCATTACTAACCTGTTTTAGCAAGCAGCCTCTCTAACATCCATCAAAGCACACGCGCACACACACACACATGCTCACACTCAGCCACCGTATACACACAAACACAATTTAGCCACACATTCATACACATCCGCACAATTAAACCCCATCACAACACAAGTCTCATGCAAAAGTACACAAACAAACAAAAAACACTGACTCATTACCATCAAAACAAGTTGATCGCTTTTCTTAGGGTTACATAATTATAACTAAAAAGATATTCAAGGTCATTTTGCACAATACTGAAACTATGATTATCGCAATTTACTTTTGGAGCATCTAAATAACTGTTATTGACCTACATCTGATAATCACTTTAAATAAACAATAACAAGCATTCATTTCATTATACACACCTAGTCTGCAAAGCAAAGCAGACTAGCAAATAGCGCATGCTCTGTTGGGTCAGGCAGTTAGACCATATCAACAAGAAGCTTGTGATGCATATTAACACAAGAGAGGCAATAAAAATGAACGTTTCTAACATGACTTTATCTATTCTCACCATTATCAATGATTTTCACTGATTATTTGAGAAAGACAAAATTTGCGATCACACTTTAGATGTCTGAAAGATTGCACCCACTCCCAATTGTCTGTTACATTAGTCTGATGTGTGCCTGATCTCCAATTGTTTCCTCTACACATAGTCTCTGCCAGACTCGTCTGCCACAGCATCAGCTGCCCTGGCTGATAACAGTGTGTAACAGCTCCTAACCACCACTGTTCAGCCACTCCTGCCAGGGCGGCAAGCCAGCTGCAGAGACACATCCCGGATCGGCCAAGCCTTCAACGATTCCCCTAACCAGGAATCAGACGGCATCAGCATTGGCAGGGTTGAGATTCCTACCCTGGACTAGCCCAGGTTCACGGTTACCACTGACAGGGAATCAGATGGTATCAGACGGTGTGGAAGAGATTCCTATCTGGGGTCTGACCAGCCTTCAACAATACCACTAACAGAGAATCAGACGAAGGTAGGACAGGATTAGAGAGCTCTATCCAACCTGTCCAAGAATGCTAGTAACAGGAGTGAGATGCTGGCAGTAACGGCAGGGACAATATGTCCACCTGGGATTTACCTGTGTCACTAACAGACAGTTTGACAACCTCAGTATCGGCACCTTGGATCTAAACATCCCATTGGCAAGGCAGAGGTACCCACTTTGGATCTTCCCATCCTTCAGCAATATCCACTAACAAGAAATCCAATGACCTCAGCATTTGGATCTTAGAAACCAACCTTGGATCGGATTTAGATTTACCCAGGAGATTAGAGATGCCCAACCTGGATCTTCATAGCCTTCCATGAGACCACGGAGTCAGTGTCACTCAGCTGCGGCAAGACAGAGATGCCCATTATAGAGACAGATCACAGCTCCGCTGTTCTCCTGCACTGCCTCTCAGCATTGCACAGTTTAACGAGCACTTAATATCACTGACAAGTTTACAAGGCACTTAAAAAGCCACTGAGGTTTCTGGTACACACATTGAGGTGTCAATTTTATGTTTTCTTTCTGTTTGGGCCTCTCTGCGCTCTTTCAGTGGGTTTTCTTTAACTGATTGTCTCTCTTTTGTTTTATCTAACATGAGCTGGCTCTCATCCACTACCTCACAATAAACTACAATAGGTTAGTGGTCAAGTGACTAGTGCCATGTTCATGGTTTTAGACATGGGGTGGCAAAGTGCAACAAGAGCACACTAAATGGAGGAACAGCCTAATTATGCAGAGAAGATTGCTTATGCAGAATATTGAGAAATACTGATTTGTTCCTTGGTGCAAAATGATGACATTACTGTATAGGCTTCATTGATCCTTTAGAACTCCTAACAGCCAAGGCATTTTGTCAAAATACCTACAGTGATGACTGTAGGGGCAAGAATTATTTCAGGGGTGGCAGCTGCCTCCTTGTGTTGCCCCATCCTTGCAAA
>JAQQZX010000023.1:7082306-7109760 GCA_030068355.1 Notoglanidium maculatum
CACACACACACACACACACACACACACACACACACACACACACACACACACACACACACACACACACCCCCCTCCCCGAGCCTCAGTGCCTCCATTCCTGAGCCGCTCTCCCATGTTGCCCCAGCAACTGAGCCGGCCCTATCCAGCTCTAAGATCATTATGGAAATTGGAGCTCTGTTTGACCAGAGCAGGCAGCGAAATAATATTATGCACACAGTGGCGGGTCATTAAACCGGATTTTCAGCCTGTCCGTCAGATCAACTCAGCCAATTAATGCGGATAAACGGGTCGTGGGGAGGAGGGAACCGACGGCCTTCACTAAGGGGGTGTACGAACCAATAGGACAAGCCGGTGACACGAACAAGGGCTGATTTTTTTTTTTTTCTCCCCCTTGATCTATAACTCTGGATGACTTTCACACTCACGTGTTTCGTATTGTGCAACAGTTAATGCACGGCGACACATGCAAACCCTAATCAAGAGCACGAGCAGAAATGCTTTCACACTAGGATGTTCTCTTATTACAGATTCACCACTGCATTAACAAGATCACTTTTAATGGCACACTTAAAGGAACAATCTGCCATTTTCCGGGTGAATCGCTCACAGACGTCGCTGTAGGATGCGTGATCACCATGGCAACAAATTTCAATTAATCTCCCTGTGCTGAGAGGAAAGAAGAAAAAAAAAAAAAAAAAAAAAAAAAAAAGTAGCAAGAGACGTTTTTATACAAAATTCACTTATAATGGATGCCTAATGACAGCCAAATCGAGAATTACGTGAAAGCGTATTTTTAGTGGAGAACTTTCAAAGACTGATTCAAGACCCTTGTAAATTACGCGTTGAAATCTTTGAGATGTGGAAGAATTTGTGCTTCTAGCTATACTCTACATGGACAGCATGTTGTTGGTCTTATTTTTACTTTTCACTTCACTGCAGTGTTTGAAACTCGAATAAGTCTAGACATAAGAACTTTGGCAAGAGGATGAAGCCAGTTATTGTCAAGAGTAACGGCTGTTTTGGGTTACATGCTTGCGTTCACGCTGCCACACATGATAAGCAAGTTGAGTAAACAGGGTTTCTCCCCTCACCACAGAGGACCACTGAAGTCCTTATCTAAACCAATTCCTCACCCACTACAGATAGACTGAGATTAGGTTAAAAACGTTGGAGTACTTCTTTAAATGTAGCTACTTTCCATAACATTTGCATTGTATCAAGGCCACGGACACGAATGGGAACTATAATTCGCGCAAGCTGAAGGCAGCACGCTATGGTCACACTAAACGTTGCAGAACAGCTATAATAAGCTTTCGAAAATCGAGACAGTTGGGTCAGTTTCCTCCACTGCTTACTACTACTGTACACAGCAAGAGATCAACCATCTTGTGAGGAAGCTGTAATATCCGTTCCCTCCTTGCGCCTTTCATTGTGGTACATGAACACGCTGAGGAAGAAAGGGCTTATGGGTAGGTGCCGAGTTCCTCATTCAGTGGCCATTTCCATCGAGGCGTGTTGAAAGCTTTTAGTGCCGCTCCGTCACGCGGTGCGATAAAAAATAGGGCTGTGAAAACAGAGCCCTTGAGCGCTGAGGAGGCTTTTTGCTCGGCTTCACAATTCCAGGTGCTCAGAGCTGTCTAGCACCCCGTGAAGAGCACTCTCACTCACTCGCTCTCTCACACGCGCGCACACACGGCCGTGTCAGGGCACACAGGGAGCCATTTGCTTGTTGCTACTGGCGTTAGCGGAGTGGACGGACACACTGATGAGGATTAAATATGGGCCACAACAACAAGGGACTGAAGCAGCACCACTCAAATGAATCAGTGAAAACACACACACACACGGTTTAAAAAACACATCATTAACTGATTTCTCATAAGTGTATTCAACACCTGTAAACAAGTGCACAACTGTTACCACACACACAAACCCACCCCGCATCGCTAATCCCCTCTGGCCCGAGGCAGAAAGGCTGTATTGAGCAGCGATGTTGTGTGT
This sequence comes from Notoglanidium maculatum, assembly GCA_030068355.1. Classification (NCBI taxonomy): domain Eukaryota; kingdom Metazoa; phylum Chordata; class Actinopteri; order Siluriformes; family Auchenoglanididae; genus Notoglanidium; species Notoglanidium maculatum. The sequence goes on from JAQQZX010000023.1 coordinate 7,084,308, forward strand.
GAGTGGGGAGGAGATCACTGCTCTTCTTGGGCCATTGTTAATGTGCAGCAAATCCTGCTCTAACAGTTTATTGACGTCTGTGTTTCCCAGAGCGATCATCTCCTGGGAGTGAGGCCAAGGGTCACAACCTCACTGGCCCAACTCTGGGAGGAGAGAAACCAGCCAGATGCTGCCGAAACCTCACACGCACGCACACACCCACATCTCAGCAGCATAAAGAAACGCATCATATTAAAACTGAAAGGCCAGGCTCATTTTAAACTCATTACACTCGCAATCCAGAGAAACACACTCGCACACGATGTACCATGAGCTGGGTTCCGGGTCATTAACGTAACACGGAAGAATTAAAAAGCGTCAGCAAACTGCTGATCAACTCAACCAGCTCGATTTAACTGATTTAATTACATTAACCTGGGAATGACCTAAATACTTATTCAACACGTTTTAACACAACAGTTCAAAGCTTTTACGTATTAATGAGCCTGTAATGTCAGGTCTAGTTTATACTTGAGGTCTGACAATGTATGCATGTGTGGAAACAGTGGCACCATGAGCGGCATTGTTTCCACACTCGACTGTGTACCACTAGACAGCCAGACAGAGCTGAAACATCTCTGGCCACCAGGTTTCCATATCAACTAGTGAAGCGTTCATGCCAGGAAGGAAACAAGATCAGAATTAAATCAAACGTTTTAAATTATTTTAAGCATTACTCAGAGAATCTTTTTTGTCCTTGCTGGTGATGGATTCCTAATTACTACATCATAGAGTAAACACAACACCCAACAGTAGGCCACCCGAGATTCAGACCCACAGAAAAAGAGTGAATAATGGAAATTGTGCTAAATGGAAATCTGAAATAAAACCTTAGCAAATGAGAAAGCGATACATTCATGCGTTATAACAGGGTTTAGAGCACAAGATCGGAATAGTAGTCTTGTAATTGTAAGTAACTCTAATTGCCTAAATATTTTTATTTATTTATTTATTTATGGCCCAAATCTTGGGCATTTTAGCCAAGATGAACCCTTAACAGCTGCAGTCACCGGCCAGAGAGAACCATCTTCCATTCTAAATATCCCTCAACATATTGCAGTTGTTTTTATTTTTATTTTTTTTAACACCAGCTGAGTACGCTGACGATGCTCCACTAGACTGACAGCACATTTACACCACATCTCTGCACCACACTGTTTCCAAATCAGCACAGGAAATAAGTGCACTTTCAATTAGGTAATAAACAAAGCAAAACATTGAATGCGGTCCCCTTGCTCTCCCTCTGGAGTGCTCACTTCAGGGTGTAAACCCATTTCCACTAATGCAACACTCTGAGCCACCCGCAATAACCAGCCACTTCCTCCAGTCCGCAAGCCAACAGGCTGGGGAGCGTCTGCTTAACTCTTATAGCACGCAGTTGGTCTGTACGTTGCATACATTAGCCCATGGTGCAACAATACATGTATGCACCCACACACACCTGAAAGAAGACTACAACGTTCTGAGACAGTTTGCTTTGGCTCTCGGACAAGTTGACCATCATCACCTTGGCAAACAATTCCTGGAAACTTCAATAAATTATTCATTGACACACACACACACACAGAGACACACACCTTCTCTTTAGCTTTCTGTTCACTGATATTCACTTGAATCAGATGCTCTTTCTGAGCTCCTTATTGAGAAGCCAAAGCTTCTGCTCAAACTAGAAAACAGACACCGCCTCAGTACTTGTGATGTCACAAAACAGACAACAGCTCTAGACCAATCACCATCACTATGTAAATTATTAGTGTGACCTGGTGCCTAGAAACTTTTAGCTCCCAGACCTTTGAGCTAAGCTACCCAGCGAGCTGCGGATAAAAAAAAAAAAAAAAATACTTGTTTTTAAAAGCTTTGGTTGTGGTTATAAAGGCTGTTGAACTAGATGTCAGTCTACAAGAAGTAGCCATTTAATATGGCAGGAAAATAAAGGGGGACATGAATATTCTACATACTTTAATATATTAATAAAGCTAAAGGTGCGGAAGCCATTATGAAGCGCCGTTGTAGTGGTTTCATGAACGCTACAATGCACAGATTTATCATTTTTAGACTGCTTTCCGTGATTTAAATTACAAGTTAGGAGTATTTTAAGGATAGTTAGTTATAGCGAAAACAAGAAAACAGACGACGAGCGCGAGGACGCTTTGTGGCAAGAAGCAGCAGGGTGCCGCTGTAACGAGGCAGCCCAATGAGGCACGATAATTAAAGTTTTTTACTGACACTCAGACCAATACAATCCTCCTTAATGATGCCCTGCTACTCACTCAGCCATTTCACCTAGCCTGAGGCTAGAACGAATAACCAGACCAGACTGAAAAGACCATCCACATGCTCACAATTAAACTTAGCACAACATGCATATCAATTTTCGGTTTGAACTTTGTTCTCATTAGCACGCCAGAAGAGCAGCAAAGCCACACCCACGCACATACCGTGTTGGCCTAGGCGTTCTGGACTTTATTGATAAATGATAAATGGGAGCTGGCAAACCGGCCGGTTGATTAACTGGTTTACTTTCAGCCCTCTCGGCTGGACAGAAGAGCTTAACGGACACTGTTCATGCCATCTACTACACACGCAGCATGACTGATGACTAGTCATGGCTGTTCCAAACCTTTAACCGAGAACATTAACCTCGTGCAGCCTTGGAGTGAGCGTGATAAAGCCCTTACTAACAACTAAGCCTCTACATCTCATTATTCAGCAGCGTGAGTGAGAGAAAGAGAACCGCCCCATGAGATTTTCCCATACATTTAATCCAGGTAAACTGTAATGCATATCCTGATATCCAACACTTCGGCACTCAGTCGGATTAATCCCTGTAGTTTACTCGAAGCCACTCTTCTTTCTGCAGCTCTTCTTTTCATGCCAGAACACAGATCATTCACATCATATAAAGGTATGTTCGACACAACATGCCTCTCAGCACGTCAGGCCAAATATCTGTAGCCTGTGAAACTCAATAAATAAAGTGGGAGATTCGCACGTTGCAATTCATTTTGTCTTTTTGGTCTTCTGTGGCATTTTCTTCAGCATAAAGCAGAAGAATAATCTGTTGTTTTCCCCCCTGCTGAGCCCTACGAATCAGGCGAGGCAGCAAACAGACTAAATCATGGTATGGAGATATTTAAACGGATTTCTGATATAAGATTTCTAAATATTTTGAATAAACAGTTAGTACCACATCCTTCTTCAGATCACTCGCTCAGACAAATTAAGCAACATCTTTTCTTTTTTTCCCCTCCTCAGGTCCCCAAACTAGCACCTTAGCCTTTTTACCTCAAGTCTGTCAGTTAGCACCTTAGCCCTTTTACGTCAAGTCTCTTTTAGAACCTTAGCCTTTTTACCTCACGTCTCTCGGATAGCACCTTAGCCCTTTTACCTCAAGTCTCTCAGTTAGCACCTTAGCATTTCTACCTCACGTCTCTCAGATAGCACCTTAGCATTTTTACCTCACGTCTCTCAGATAGCACCTTAGCCCTTTTACGTCAAGTCTCTGTTAGCACCTTAGCCTTTTTACCACAAGTCCCCCAGTTAGAACCCTAGCCGTTCTCTTTTGACCCCAGGTCCCTCGTTTAGCACAATACCTTTTTTTTTTTTTTTTTTTTACTCTCGGCCCTTCTGTTAGCACCATGGCCTTTTTTTTTTTTTTTTATATAAGCCACAGGTTCCTCAGTTAGCATCATAGCCTTTCCTTTCATCTCCGTTTGCTAGGTTAGCACCACATCCTTCACTAATTAAACATTTATAGCACAAACAATCCCAAAATCTGAATTAAAACAGAACACTGAAAATAGAGAAACAGATTTCGTGGGACTCTTTATAGTTTTATAGTGTGCAAAACAGTAAAATAACTTTAGTGACTACGCTTTCATTCAAGATCTAGTTAAATGCACGCATGGCACATTTTAAATGAGTTGAAAAGTCACACACAAGCCTAAACTGTGGAAATCTCTCCAAAGTAACACACTTCACTTTTACCACCCAACACGCCTTCTTACACAAAGTGTTTATCCATTACTGGTAATTCTTCACATGTACCACATAATTTAACCTCCCTAAACCTCAACTTTAGTCAGCACACCAACATTGTGCCGCTCAACTGCATTTACACAACAAGCATTAATTATGGTTGATGAATGAAGTTTAAAAAGATTGTGGTTGGGATGGGTCACATACCTGTTTGTGCATTTCGATGTTGAGTCCATAGGACATCTCGTAGTACTGCAAGAGAAGAAATGGATAAGAATAAGCAAACAAACACTACACACCCCTTATCTAAATCTTATAGTTGAGACAGGAATGCAGAGAGGATTTGGAACACAAAAGACACAGATACTTCAGCAGTGCACTGTGCAACACCCAAGCTTGTTGCTCTATTGCACTAATGTATTGATGGCCTTAAGGAAAAATGTAAAAAATGTGTTTTCTTTTATCGCTAACTGATGAATCACTGTGGCGTGTACACACACATTATTGGAAATAATTAAGGGGATGATCGGGACATGCGAGTTATTGCCCATTCTTGTTTTAAAACCATAATATAGGCTGGATATGTAGCAGTAAAAAGGGAGCAGTGGCTTCTTTTACACGAAGATATAATGCATTGCAAATATATCCATCATCCATTGCTAGTCAATCAGGAAGTACAAGAATATGTGACTCCAACTGGTAATTGTTCATAAAAGCCACCTAGAACAGCCTAAATACTCATGAATTTTTTTGCATTTCAAATATACAGTAATTTGTGTACCTTTACTGTGCTTGCACCGAGGAAAAAAAGCAAGACAATTTACAACTAATCTCTAGAAGATACCTTGTTTTTCAGTGGGTTTGGTGTGTCAAATTTGACTTTTTTTTTTTTTTTTAATTCCATTGCTATTCTACAAAAGGCACGACACGCAAGCAGATTTATAGTATGCAATGTAGACCTCCGTTTAAAACACCGCCGCAGGTCAGAACACACAGTACTGTTTACAGTTCAGATACAGACGCTCAATTTTGCTATGAGTCAGAGTTCACACACAAACTAATGGTTTCATCAGAGTCACACTTTGTCCACACCTCCTCTCAAGGTGACCGCACTGCAATCTGATCTCGCCTCACGTGAGCCTTTCGATCGCATCTGTTCTCAAGCGCAGCTACTTTGACCAACCAGCGTATGTGCTTTTCATACTGGTATGTGAACCTGAACAAGAATGTTAAGGAGGATTCAGAGATAAACGCGTCAAGATCTACATCGTTCTACACGTTTGTTGACGCATATTGCTAGGGAACAGAAACCACGTTTTTGTTTTTTTGTCTTAACTAATGTGATGTACAAGTGAGGCCTGAACAGAAGTTGGGCATAAAGCTGAGCAGATGAAGGTTACTGCTTTTGCTCAAGGACTACAGAAGTGCTGGGATTTGATCTCATGACCGTCAGGTTACCAGTACACAACCGTAACCTCTGAGCCTCCACATGCAGAAAGTATTAGTCATTAGCCTAACTGCATGTGTGCTCTGAAAAAAGGAATCTAAAAATAACTATTTTAATTGTGATGCATAATCGATATTTGCCGCCCTCTATTAATCACACAGTCGACTGAAACAGTGGTGAGCTTAGCTGAAGTTGGCTAATTAGCGTGTGTTTTTATTGACTTGCATCACAAGATCCCAATTCACACAGTTGATCTGGATTTGGTTATACACTTTGGTGACATTACGTATACGTGGAGTTTGATACTAAATGCTTTTAAAAAGATAACCTAGCCCTTGCTTAGAAAGTGTTTTTACTTACATTTAAAAAAATATATATATAGAATTAGAACAAAGTGTTCCGGGATAAATAATGAATTCCTCCCTTTTTCTTTTATTCATAGTACTGACACTGTAATCATCACAGTGGCCCTATTCACTGCTATGCCTTTGAGAGATCCAGCTTGTATACACTGCGTGCTAGATTAGTATGAGTGTCTAACACCTTTCTAACAGACACTTAGTTCTGTTCAAAAACAAACTCACCACTCATTAACCTCACTCTTACACTGATTCACTCACAGGCTTACGACCAGCTTTATCGTTCCTTTTCCATTCACACTTCTGTACAACAAAGATTATTATAGCCGCAGAAGTGTTGTAGAACTCGGAGTTAGCGATATCTAATCTGTATGACAGAAGGATGACCGTCACCCCCGATCGCTAACATCAGCTGATTCTTTGAACATCGGGGAAAATAAGCCCCCCCCACCGTCTGCTTCAGCTTGTTTATCTACCGCTGCCCTTTATCACGTTCACCCCGCATTCCTACGAAAAATAATATTTAACAAAATACCGGTATGTCAAGTCAATCCCTGCGTGGCCAAATAAGATAAGAGAGGCAGGCTGGTTAACACTGTCCAACACAGTGCCTGCTCTTACATCACCGGCTGCAGGAACTGCTTTTCCTCTTGTCGCTCCTGAGTTTCCAGAAACACGAGAACCCAAACAAGGGTGAAGGGTGAGCCATTAATGAGTCGATCACCATGAAACTGCACTACAGGGTGGGTGTGTGTTTGCTGGCACTTGATAGCCTGCGTTATAATTGAAAAAAATAAAATAAAAAATTTAATTGTTCGTTTGTTTAAGAATATGTACACTTTTCTGGTCCACATTTCCAGCAGTGTAATTACAGAAGCAGTGTCAAAATAAAGGTTCGTGTCCTTGTTGCTGAGGCGGGACCATCAAGTGTACATGTTTTGGAACTTTTATACTTGGAAAAAAGTGCATGTAGTGTACCTTTAATTAGGATTTACAGGCAAAATATACATATTAAAAAGATTCATGTTTGCTTGATGGTCCCACCCCGACGACGAGAAAAAGTACAGCTTGTTTGTTACCTTCTTTCCCGAGAGCGAGTCTGTTCCTTCCTTAATACCGATTTAAATACCGTTTGCGTGTGTTCAACACTTGAGATGCCACCCACATTTCACCTGATCCGGTCAAGCCACGCGTACGCTAACTTGTACAGTAAACATCTGAAATTTAAACTTTCCCAGACAACACACAGGTCTGTATGGCGCACCATGTATAATGGAAAATTACAGGCGGGCAGAAACAAACTCACAATCTGACCTGTTGTGTTGGCAATTCAGAAAAGGATGAATTACATGAATTACACCCCATCCCAAGCACTGACCCTATTACTGTTTCACAATCTACACACGCCTCTAATCACAGTCATCACTGCAAACACCATCAGTCTGGTAAACAGGGCTGGTAAAGCATGCGTATCTCGACCGTGGCTCTGATGTTGTACAGTACATGCTGATTTTTCTTTAAAAAAAAGGCACACATCTGGCTCTCACCATGACATAATGACGCTGCATCTCAGTCTTCTCGTTGGCCAGTTTGTCATACTCCACCTTCAGGCTAGAGCAAAGCGGAGGAAAAAGAACAAGCACTTAACACAGGAGACCTTCATTAACCCATACGCTGTGCGTTTATTATCACAATAAAAACATGCAATGATTTACGGTGATCAGTGTTTACCTGTGATACTGGGCTTGCAGGAACTGAAACTCGTCTTTGATCCGGTCACACGATTCTGCCACCGTGAATTTGAAGCCGGGTTGCCCGGGCTGATGAGGCGCCTGCAAAGACCGAGATCATTTTCGCTCATGCAATCTGTCACAGAGTCGAGCGCTACTTCCCAGGCTGCACCCTGCCACCATTACCAAAACAATCACACCAATCTTTGCCATTAGGCTCCTGTGCAGTGGCTGCATTTCAGACACACAGAGAGTAATGTGACTCATGGAAATAACCGCCGCTGGTGTCAATAACACATTTCATGCTTCCTGATTCTCGGGGAAATTATATTTCATCTGCGGGCTGAGTCGTGGTCTGTCAAAGCCGCCCATGCGTTCCCCTGGAGCTCGGCCCGCTGGTCGTTTTCGTGCTGGTGGGAATAGCTGCCATCACTCAACAGCGTTCTCTGTCACACAGACGGGTCACTGCGTCTAAACGGCCTCGGAGAAAAACTGTAACCTGATTTCCCCCCCCTTCTCCTTCCCTCTCTCTCTCTCTCTCTCTCTCTCTCTCTCCCCCCCTTCACACCCTCCCTGCCTGGTCTCTTGTCTCAGACCCTCACCAGCTCAGCACAGAGAGACCGTAAGCTCTCATTGTGTGATCTCAAACCGCAGCACCAGGGTGCTGTTGTTTTTTTCCCCTTTTTTTTTTCCCCTTCTCATTTTAGCACATAATCAGGCAATTGGGGTGCACTCGGGCGCAAACAAGAAGGGCCCCTTTGTTTATTCTGGCTGTGAGGAACAGATATAAAGAGTCACTTTGTGCTCAAGGGAGCCTTGCACAAACCCCGCACAACAAAGTGCACATCACTGAATGGTGGAAAAGGTGATCAGAAGCACAAAATCAGTCATTTTCGAGCCATTACTTACCGGATGCCGGCCCTGTGGATACATCTTGTGTGTACCCCTGTGTGATCTGGTGGAATATGGAGGCTTTAGCAGATCTGAGCAGGTGGACCAGATCAAGATCCCGCTCGGTATCAGAGGTGTCCTTCCACCCAGTCCTGCTCTCTGGTCGACTTGAAGATCACAAACAGTCGAAGAGAAAAGAAAACACAGTGTTGGCCGGATTGCAGCAGGGTTAATAATGTATGCTTAAGTCTGAACTGGTTGAATGAGATCTTCGGATCTCTAACAGGATCTCTGGGGTCGGGTTTCTTCCGACTTCTGCTGGGTTTTAACGCTTACTCGGTCTGGTCTCACTCGCACACAATGTAGCAACACATCACTAATCATACTGCACCCCAGTGCTACACGAATAAATCACTGATTTACACGCGATCTCTAATGAACGCGGTTTATTTCCAGATGCAGGCAAGAGCAATGAGAAAGGGGAACGGAGTCTATAGGTGGAACTGACAGCTCTGAACTCGTTATACCTTTTGTCTCCACTAAATCCGCGCACAATCCGCGTCCCAGCCCTGAAGAACACGTCCACACCGTGCACACTCCCGTGTGACCTGACTCTCTCTCTTTCTTTCTTTCTTTCTTTCTCTTTCTCGGTCTGCGTGTGTTAGAGGAAATGACTCTCAGGCTGCTGCAACGCCTTTCCAGCCGCGCGCGCCGCTCCAACCGTCGAAGAAGGCTCGTTCAAACTGTCGAATTTCTTCTCGCGCTCCGGCAAACAACAACAACAACAAAATAAAATCCGATTCCAACCGTCGCTCAAAAGCAGGCAAACTCCAAATCCGACATTCGGATATTTTAACAGGTTTTTAACCGAACCTAATAAAAAAAAAAAGGGAAGGAAAAAAGTTTACACCGGAACGCGCCGCTGTCCTGCACTAGCTCTCGCCCCGGTTCCTCGCCGTACCACACACAGCCTGCCCACTGACACAACGATTCAACTGCCGCGAGAACGACGCGACACGACCAATCAGAGCTCAGCAAGGAGTTTATCTACATGCACCAATCAGAACGCGGAGGCCCCACGTGGACCACGCCGCCGCCTTGTGCACTGATTGGACTGTAAACATCTGACCTCATGTTCGCCATCTTGGATCTAAAGCGTGCTTTTTTTATTTCCTTCCCCCCTCCCGCCTCCTCCTTCAGACAAACAGCTTACATGAGATACGATTGTTCGAAATCTTAACCACAGAAGCTGAAATTTCGGAAATGCGTGTATTGTGCGTGAAGAAATTTATTCTGATGGAGAAATTAACAGCTAAAACGACAGATCGATGCAACACGAGTGATCAGTCAAATCATACGCAAAGCAGGGTGTTTAAAAAGCAGCCAGGCAAAGGTGAACCAAATGGGCTTGAAGGCAGACGATTCAGGAATATCGCGTGAATATATACTGTATATACAGAAAGAGAGATCAGAGGAGAGAGCGCGCGCGCGCGAGACAGAGAGATGGATGTCGCTTGAATTATTATACAATACATACACACGCTGTGTAGTTTAAATGTAAAATTATTTTAAATATGAGCATGGTGTGTAAATGTAATAAATAGTTCTTCGACGGTTTACGCCAGAGAGCCTAAATTAACAGGGGGGAAAAAATCAACCCCGATTACTTGATTCATGCTGTCAGCTCAACAACAACCGAAGCCCAACATGTCTGCGCCTGAGCAAATCAACCTATCACGAGTTGCTTCGCTGTTCTCCGCCCCACGTGGGCTCCTCTCTGACGTCACGGCGCTACCGACCAATAATAGCACGATTCATTTCCGTGCCCGGATCGGATTGGTGGAAAGCGGCAAAGCCTGTCAGGTCGACCACTGTGTTGTCAATCAAGCCCACGAGGGGCAGAGCGCTGACAAATGCCTGCGCCTCTCAGCCTCCCGCCTGCGAATAGCGCTCGGAATGGCTGCTTAATTAGCTTCGAATGGCTTTTCCTTCCAGCTCAAACAATCTGTCACTACCATGTGGTAAAAAAAAGAGCTTTGCGTAAAACAAAAGAGGGAAAAGCTAGCAGGGGCTAAATATCAGTTTGATTTTTTTTAACCACGTCTGCATTTGTATTACCGCTAAACAAAGCGTTTATTCCACTCAAACACTGGCCCATTTCAGCCAACTGTCTTAACTAATCTGAGTAAAAGCCAGTGTCATTTAAAATGCACAAAGCACCCATGAACGTGTCATTTTACCCCATGAAATAAACTTTTTTTTGCAATAAAATTGTCTAATATCTTAATTCCCAATAATAAAAATGGTCCATGAACATCTCTGCACGTTTAGCCTCATTAAAGTACCAGGATTTATGAATTCATTCATCTTCAGTAAGCTCTTTATCCTGTTCAGGGTCACAGTAGATCTGGCGTTTTTCCCCCCAGGTGCACTGTTACCCCTTTTCCACCAAGGCAGTTTGAGGGCCGGGCTTCTGTCTCTGTGTGCTACCTATAGAGATATGCTACGTAGCGGTAGCGTGTTAGGTTTAAGGTTAAGACTTCAGGGTTAACTTTAAGCTGTATGTCTTAGGGTTAAGGTTAGGGTTAGATTCGGGGCTAGGGCTAAGATCGAGTTTATTCTCTGTTATCGGTGCTCGCTACGGTAGCATTTTTCAACAAGGGATCACAAATCTTCAGAACACCAGTTTGGTCCTAATCTCGAACCAGTTCTTCTCGTTTCGCCAGCCAAAGAACCGGCTCTTGGCCAGGAAAATTGGTTCGAGAGTGGCACCGACACTTTCCTGGTCTAGAATCAAGAACCGCTTACAGCAGGGGCAGGGGCAGGGATTATCATGACCAACAAGGTCAATGTTTTGACCGCCATTAAAAAAAAGAGCTAGTGTACCATCTAGTCTGCCTAATCCAAAGAACAAGAAGAAGGAAAAGCAGAGCTTCAGTATGGACGTGAAATCAAAGCATCAGTGGCCTGTCATTGTTGTGCTTGGCACTAGCGTTGCTGGAAAAGAGAAGATATATACAGACATATACACTGACGTAATGACATGGCTCTATGGTAGCGCTCTTCCATGGAAAAGCAAAGTGGTTCTTATAATGTGAACCAACTCCAAAATGGCACTAGCATCATCTAAGCACTAGCACCTAGTTTGCGTTGGTGGAAAGGGGATATGTGTTATCTGGAGAAACAGCAGCACAGTGGTTAAGACATTGGACTAGTGATCGGAAGGTTGTGAGTTCAAATTCCAGCACTGCCAAGCTACTTCTGCTGGGTCCTTGAACAAGGCCCTTAACCCTCAACTACTCAATTGACTTACAGATGTAAGTTGCTCGTGTCTGCCAAATGACATGGCATAGAGACATGGACACCAGTCCATCGCCAGGAACCGTTCAGACACATATTCACACCTAAGAGCACTTTAGAGTTGGGAGTAAACCGGAGAACCTGTAGGAAAACTTGCAGCAGGATCAAACTGGATTCTGCATCTGTCATGAGGCCCATGCATACACATAAATATGAACTTTAGCAATACCTGACGTAAGCTGAAGAGAACAGTGACATTTCTGTATTTTGATTTCATATACAATTTGCATTTTCATGTCACTGCTTTGTAAAACAGAAGCGAAACTTATTCTTCCTTAATCAGTTTCTAAAAACGTGATATATGCACTGTGTTAATACATTTGAACATCAAATTATATTATTAGAAGTCAACTTCTTTTTATAAAAATCTTTTGTACTTAAATATTTTGCGGCATTATTTTCTGTGGGATATTAAATGAGCAGATTATAGCTTTTAAACTTTGATCCATGCTGACACATTTGTGAGAAACACTACTCCTGAGTAACACAGACCATGTGCAGATCCTTTGACCCACAACACCATATCAGAGGGATGTCTGTGATATTTAAACACCATAATCTACAGCCGGCCTGTTATTAATTCAACATCCTCTTGACAGGCATGTGAAAACCAGTGTGGGTGAAATCTGGGAAATGAATAGCTTATAACGTAACTGAGTAAGCGAGTGATGCGTCAGACGGAAATGTGGACTTGGCTTTTGTTTAATCTTTGAATGCTCTAGGACATGCCATTCAATTGGACACCTATTAAATGTTTATGTAGTCGAATCCTGTAGGGTCGGTTGTCTGTGCAAGCTGAGTTCCTGAGTTGATTAATCATAAACTTAGAAAGAGAGAGAGAGAGAGAGAGAGAGAGAGAGAGAGGGAGGGAAAGGTTAAGGTTAAGGGTGGTAGAGGGTGGAGGTTTAATCCCAGGCTTACTGTAGGCCTTACGGCGTTTTCTATGCTTCAGTTTGTGTGTTTTTTTAATACCTGCTCAATGTTGTTACCTTCAGAACTAGTGGTACTCAGGTGGTACTCTTATGATGTTTTATAGTGAATGTGGATATAGTGGACCTTTAAGGTACATAATTGGACAAGATGTGCTACAAGCACATTTCATGGTACAGATGCATACTAAAGGTCCAGAGGGTATGTGCTTAAGGATACCACTCCAGCAACAAGGAATGCTAGTTTAGTACCCTTTTTTTCTGAAAGTGTAGCACTGTGTATTTCTGATTGTTTTTGCCTACCATGTCATAACATGTGTGACATGATACACACTAACAAAGAGCAAATACAACAAAAAGAACATTGCAGATGAATGAAAATGAAGAAAATGAAATATTCAGGCATAATCTGGATAAGGTCACTGCGTGCTGTAAACGATGAAGCAGATGATTTTACAGCTGTCACTACTAATGATGTTGTAGTAATTTACAAGTCATCATTTCCAACGACTTCTTTCCTATTTAGTGTTGCCTCATGACTGTCAGAAAGAAGATACTGTACAAGTGTGTTTATGTTTCTGAAGGAATGAATAACGTAAATGTACCCGCAAAGGTAATGATATGATGGTAGAGGTTCAAATGTGTATATTATATAGGTTTTAAAGCTACAATAGTTTCACTTTTACAAGTGAAAAATACATACTAAAGACACAAAAGATGAATCATTGAGGGTAAAACCACTGACAAGAATCTGCTTCGGTTTCAAGTAAATGAAACTGTTGACATTAGATGACATTACACTGTATGTCTGTTTCCATTAAGTAGCTTAAACTGATATTATACAGAAATAAGCAATCCTGTGACATATAATAAAGTGATGTATAACATGCTGGTTTAAAATCTAAATGTCAAAGATTAATGAATATACATAATATGGCCACAAGTTTTTGAACATGCCATTTCAGAAACAGGCTCCACTCTTCTGAGAAGGCTTTCTTCAAGATTTGGGAGCGTGGTTGTGGGGATTTGTGCTCATTCAGCCACAAGTTTAGTCAGAGAGGTTAATATTACAGTCCACCATTATCAAAGTTATTATAATGAGTACTTGAACTGAATAGGTTTAATCCAAACCATGATAATTCATAACAATTAGGCTTATAAATAATGCTAGTTTGGACCTTTATGTGTTCTGTGAGTGGAAAGATCAGAGATAGAAATATAAATAGACAAGATGCAGTATTATTGTACAAAAATAATGTGCATGAAAAAATTTACTTAGGGAGTCTGTGGAATTTATTTCATGAATAGAAAGCTCTAGCAAATAGACAAAATACAGTACTATTGTACACATTGTAGGAAAATAATGTGCATGAAATAAATATGTACTTAGGTAGTCTGTGGAATTTATTTCACAATTAAAGGGGTTGCTACAGTCTGAGAACCTCTGCATGAAAGCACAGAAAATAGTTGTTAGATACATTCATGGTCATGTCACGTTTTTAAAATTCTTATACAGAATGAGAAGCCTAGTGATTTCAAGCTTGAAAATTCCTAACAATTCACATGATTCGACCTGTATGAAATGTACAGAATAGACTTTCCTATTTCATTGGAATGAAATCCAATGAGAAGTGTGTATTAATGGTCGTGCACTCTGGAAGCCTTTTACAGAAGGTTTGTTGGAGGTCTTCTTTTCAGAAGAGGCCAGTTGAGACATCTGTCCCTACACAGCAATATGCAATGAATGGACATTCATTTGATTACAGCCCACAGTGACTACTGCCCTTTGTGTGTTTGTGTGTGCATGAGTGTGTGTGTGTGTGTGTGAGTGTGAGTGAGTGAGTAAGAAAGAGAAGCTGGCTTCCTAATCTCTTGTGGACAGCCCTTTATTCTCCTCAATAGAAAGTGCTATTAGTAAAAACAAATGGAAACCAGTACACTCCTCTCTGTATGTGTGTGTGTGCGTGCACATGTAATAGAGACCCCAGTGCTGTTTATTTACACAGTAATCCCAGTTGCTGTGAAATTTCCACCATGTGGTCTTAAGTATGCGCGCACACACATATAACTATATTTGTGAGGTATTTCCTTTGACTTGTGTATTTTTCCTAGCTAAATACTTCTACCCCCAACCCAAACCATAACCTCAATAAACAAAAGGAAATCTTTTTTTATTTGTTCAAATTAAAACTCCATTTTTTTTTATCATCATGGGGACATGTGATCCCCACAAATAGATCTGTTTAATTCTTCAGTGAAAAATTGTGCCTTGACAAACCCTAAAACAAACCAGGCTTTAAAAACAAACCTGGTTCTCAGCATGGCTGCCATTTGCCCGTCCTGCTTTTCTAATTACCCACCATTTACACAAACCATGGTGTAAAGCCACAAACACAAGCTCCATCACTTACAACAGCAGCTTGCATGTTGATAGCTAGTTCTTCTCAAGTACAAAAATGACACTTTCAAGGCGCTTTATCTATGACGAGTGAGCATTGGAAAGTGGTGATGCATACTGTGCATATCCAAGCATAATTTGACAGAATCTGTGTGGATGATTCACACCTCTGTAGCCTGTTCTACCAAAAAGCTCTCAGTGTGTTTGCATGGTAATGTGGTTCTAACTGATAGCTGGTAGGATTATCCTCAGCATGGGGGGAATGCTCCTTTCTCTCTCTCTCTCGCTCTCGCTCTCTCTCTCTGTCTGTCTCTTGCTCGCTCATCTTCGCCTGATTTGCCCGGTAGTGGAGCAGAAAAAGGAGGCCTGACTCTGTGTGGCATGTCTGCATTGTGCAGCGACGGTGTCTCGGGATTATTGACATGCTTTCATTTGTGGGCTCCGGCTCTGAAAAGAGACACATTCCTGTCCACAATAGCTCCAGTATGCCGCTCGGGGGCCCTGAATGGACCGCGGCGTATCAGGGCAACTCGTCAAGCAGCAATCAATGCAAACAGGATGAAAGGCCTTATCAAAAGAGACAAACGCAGACATGAGCACTGTCACCATGTGAGGGGAAAAAACTAGAAAGAAAAACAAGGGACAGAGAGAAAGAAAGATTGAGGGCTTTGGCTGTAGGCCCTGCTGTCTTCACTGAATGCTAAGAGAGAGAGGGAGGGAGGGAAGTGAGCCAATGAGCACTCTGAAATTCTAATTCTCCAACATCAATAGCCACGACTATAGCTACATCTTGAGAACAGAAGCGGTGACAATGTCAGTGCTAACTTGCTCACTCCCGAACGATTTAGCATACATCAGCATACATCACTCGGATGATATATCCATATAAAAGGGCTGCATGGTGGTGGATATGTGTCTGTTATTTCCACGCCGCAATTGAGGAGCTGCCAGTGATGATGGGAAAAGAAAGGCCCGTCTCTTCAGGGAGTCGCCTCCCAATCCTGTCTGCTCTGATGGATTTGCTCTAATCCCTCAATAAAGGCCCAAAACTCTTCGCAGGAACCTGTGGCGCATAAGCCTGTTGAGAACAGCGTGGCCTATCACAGGCATACGTTACTGTATTCTGTGAGTTTGTGTATCGGGGTGTGTGTAGCTTTTAGAAACAGCTGTATATCAAAGCCCATCTCCAGAGGTGAAGCTCCAGGGGAGAGGACACTGTAGAGGTCTCAGAAAAGCGTGGCAACAATGCTGAACTAACATCTAATCAAAGACTAATACTTTAATAAATGGGCTAGAAGAGCTAAGCCCTCCCACTCTTTTAAGAAAGAAAGTTTACATTTTCACCATTTATGTTGATTTATTTGCATGTTAGCAAATGGCTTGGACTGATTTTAGACTTCGGTGTAACCCAAATTAACAGCACTACCAGTGCATGTAAGAAAAAACACATGTAAGATATAGAAACTGGGGCTTATTTCTTTCTAGCCCAGACTGTAGATTCATGCAGTTTGGTGACGTGTCTCAAAGTGATTATGTTTGATGAAACATCTCCTAGACCTAGCATACACTGTTTTGTATTATATTTTATATTATAGGGAGGCACAGTGGCACACGCTGTTGCCTCACAGCAAGAAGGTTCTGGGTTCGAATCTCATGACCAACCTTTCTGTGTGGACTTTGCATGTTCTCGTCACGCCTGCATGGGTTCCCTCCGGTTTCCTCCCACAGTCCAAAGACATGCATATTAAATCAACTGGCTACTATAAACTGCCCGTAGGTGTGAATGGATGTTCGTCTCTGTGTTATATCTGCAATATATTGTTGACTTGTCCAGGTTTTACACAGCCCCTCACCTGAAGACTGTGCCGGATAAGCTTATTAATTTATAATAATATCAGCGGTGTTTGATTGAGAAGGTGCATGTATAATAGAATAGCAGGTGGAGTAACCATGAACGAGGTGCATTACTTTTTCAATCATTCATTTTTTAAGTGCCTTTGATGTATGGAAAATGCAGAAACTTGAAACTCACTTTCAGTTTTGCATCTAAGGCCAGCTGCAATCAAAAAACATAATACAAAACCATTTGTGAACTGAAATTGAGATAAACTCTCAAATTCAGGTTATAATTCCCCTTTCAGCATCAGGATTGCTCGTACACAGAAACTTATTGGAAGGACGTCAGTTTCTGCCTGAAGGTTGATGGATACCACAAACTCTCTGAGAACGTGTAAATAACCAGAATTGCTTTATTTGTTGGGAAATTGGATAAAGCTTCATAATTATGGCTTTGGTAAGACTTCCTCTCATATCTGGCACAGTTTTACACCTTTACTGATAGAGTGTGATTTCTTTCATTTTTTTTTTATCAAACTGCCCTTAGGCTTTCATTAAAAGTGAGTTTCATGTAAAACTGGTTTTCCATTCTTTCCTAAGTTCAAGAAAGAATGCTGAAATTCTTGTCTGGGGTAATCGCAAGTATTTTACAGATATAGTGGATAAAGATTAGGGTGAAAAACTGAAGTGTTTCTTTGAGTCCTCAAAATATTATTACTGTATAAAATATTAACAGCAAGAAACCACTTTCTGAGTCCAAAGACTATTTGTTCATACATACACAAGCTTAATCTATTCTAGTCAGCATGGGAATTAAATATAGCATATTTGTAACTATTTTGTATATATTCATTCAATCTTACTATATTGTAATGTAGAAGTGTAAATAGAATATGTTGTAATAAATATGCTGTACATTACAATCTGTTATGAAAAAGATGATGATGAGGTGACACATTCATGCAGCAGGTTTCCCAGACCATCAGCATAATTTAGCAATACTTAAAAAGAGAAGAGATCTTGTGGGAAACTGAATGTGTAATGCTATGTATGAGAAGTGGAGGATACTGGCTGAAAATGATTTAAAAAAAAATCTCATTATCAAATCAATCTTATTTAAAGGACTATCATACATCTGGTGTTTGAGATGCATTTGACCAAGCTCTGTTCATCAGTCAGCGTGAGTGACTGAGAGCGAGACAGAGAGTGCGAGAGTCCAGAGCTCTTTAGAAAGGTAGTGTTATTTTTGGTGATTGAGACACAAGTGGAAAGGCTTTAAAAGCAGGTCAACAAAGTGGTCCGGTGCTTCATGCTGAGTGTGAAAGCGTGGGGCCGGCCGAGTGGAGCACCTCTTCAGCACTCATGATGCCAAGCGGCATTATCACCTGGCAGAGAGGAGGGAGCTCACACACTCTCTCTCAGTCCACACCTACACACCTACACATGCACACACACTCATGGGTGCTTATACTTCTGTATACTTTACAACGGCCCTTACAATAGCACTCGTCTCCGCCTGTAAAATCGCTCTTTAAAAAGCTTTTCACAACTGCTTTCTCTACGAGTGGCTTCCACAGCCGAAGCCCAGAGCGTGTGTTTCAGAGGTGCTAATTTTTTTGCCTCTCTTTATCTTTTTCCTTTTGAGTGGTCACACTCTGCCATTGTCTTCTCTGCTCACCTGATTTCGTCCTGTTCCTCCCTATTGTGAAAACTTCAAAGTGCCGACCAAATTGTCCCCTGAGGACAATTCTAAAATGTTAGGCCAACACAAAAGGGTGTTCTGGTTAATGTGTGACTGCTGTCCTTTCAGTCAACACACACACACACACACACACACACACACACACCTAATGAATGTCATTGTGGACACTTTAATCTTTTTCTACGTGTGAATGACAGATGACCCTGTCTCACTGACTCTCCCAAAGTTGTCACAGTAACCACTTATCCAATAAGAACGCTCCGTGAAGACTGAGGTATCACTTCCTCACATGTCACCAGAGACACACAGCAAACAGGAGCCCCATAGGTCTGTCCTAAGAGTCTCATTAAGACACTCTCACCCCAGGGCTGAGCGGTTAGAGCACTCGATCTCACGTCCCTCACGGCACCACAGGCTTCTCAGAAAGGAAATGATGACATACAAGGTAATAAATAAGCAGCTATACTGGTTCTGACTATTATGAAATGGTTGATTTTTCGCTCCAGCCTAAAGTATTTCACAGAAGCCGAAAGAGAAAACAACTTCACTCCATCCACTTTGTGGTTGTAACATGCCATGCTGAGACAAAACAAGAGCTGGGTTTTGGCTGTGGCTTTTTAGCGCTGGGGAAAAAAGGTCAACGCTCTTTTGTTGTTCAGGTCAGAACAGATCTACGGCCTCTCTGGCCCTCAGCACCGTTTCCAAGGGAACAAGCGAATGTTTCCGTGTCCCCAAAAGCCAGCGGGTGAAATCAGTGCATCTCTGTATGGACTTCAGGCTTTCTTTTAGGGGGAAAATGGAAGTGCTTATTGTCTCAAAGTGAAATAACAGAAACAGAGGACATTCGAAGAAGAAGCTACAATGACAAAGGTCACTGTGGCAGTGGTCTGGGATGCAGAGCCAGAGGCTGCATTTACTGGGGAAAATACTGAAATGGGGAACAAAGCTAGTTTCTGGTTTAGTAACCGAGTATTCTTTATGAAAACTCATATGTCTTCTTCCACTTTCTATCCTCCTACACCAGTGTACTGCATGTGAGAAAACACCATAATCAGAAAGTTAATTATAATGATAAACGTTTTTAAAATAATTGTAAGTACATTAGAATTTTGAATTCATGTAAAATGCCACATGAAGGTTTGTTTAATATTTAAAGCTTATAACACTAATTTTATGTTCACTATTGTGTTGTGATTATTATTGTATATTCATGAATCCAGGATGTGTATCTTGTGTGTATAATTCACGTCACATTATTCATATCCACTCCTGCTACTCTGTTGGTGCAAAGTGTTTACATGGAAAATAACAAGAAAGACAGAATTGTCATTCAGTATATCAACATTTGAACATCTTAGTGATATAAAAGTTACAATGAAATTACAAATGAATATGCCATATTTTTAAGAATGTTACTTTTTTTTCCATTTTGTCTTTAACACACTCTCTATGTATCTTAATTATATTGCAATATAGAGTTGAATAAAACAAACAAGACAAAATCTCTCCAATCCTGCTCAATCCTATACCGCCTGGACTGCTGCTAACCCCAAAATCAAAACACTTGTTAACTCAACTCTTCCAGTGCAAGCAAGACAATCAGTGGTCCTGAATGACGCAGGATCAGAGAAAAGGAGGATCCACCTCTTTCTGGGCTCTGCTGATAAAGCTTATTAAAATGAAGAAGTGAGCGGAACGAGAACACCTCAGTGCAGGCATCTGTACCGAGGATTTAACACACCTAAGACCAAGATAGATGACGGCTGCCTGCACAAAATGAATAACTCAATCATTAAAAGATGATAACGTGTTTTTTTTTCACGATTTGAGAGAATCTGAGGCAAACGTGTGTGGCTTATTCATGCCCCCGACCCTGTTCCAACCAACAGCTCGCAGCACATTAGCATGTTAATGTGGCTCTAAATGGAAACTGGTAGGATTATCCTCGGCTTGGGAGAATCCCCACCCCGCCTCGCTGTTGACTTCATTGAGTGCTGCCGCTACCCAGTTATCAGCCTCTAGTCCTCTTATCAAAAGCCTGGAAAACTGCCCAAGGTCCATCTCCTTCACTCAGAGGCTGCTGACTGCTCCTGCCTTTATTACACACACACACACACACACACACACACACACACATACACACACATGCACGTTCTAGCCATTTCATGCTACATCCACCTTCATTATATTCAAATATCCCCTTACACATCACTCCAAATACCATTATGGGCACTATATAAATTTCATTATAGCCAGACTGTAAAATAAAACTCAGTTTTGCTTAGCTAAAGATCCGAGAAGCTCCCATTGAGCTCATTCTTTATTTGCCCAACCTACAACTAGGGTCTCAAACTTAGTGAGTCTTATGGCCTATGGTGATTCGTTTATCAGCAGAAGTCTTGATAGTGAGACTGCACAGCTCTGAGATGTTTGGATGGCCTCCATTACACACCAGCCAACAATGTAAGTGCTCTTTAACATCATATGTCTAATGCTCTGGATGTGTAGAAGGGATCTGATCATCTCATATTAGCAAATCTCAAAAACTACATAACACACATCATACACACCTTCACTTTCGTTTAATCCATTTCCATTTCATACTTCAAATATACATTACAGTTCAAATCAGTTCTTTGTTTAAAGTCACCACTTTAACCTCAATTCTTAAAGTTCTAAAGATCATATCTCATAAAATACTGTATTAATACATTTGAATCAGTAATAATGAAAGCCAGTGCAGAAACCTCAGCTTACTTTGAAATAACCTAAAACAACCTAATGTAACCTAAGCAAAACAACCAACCTAAAAACAAAGACCTCCTAAAATATGACCACAAGAGGGGGACGCTGTAGGACCACTCGAACTGAATGTTCAGTAAAAGGACACTCATTACTCACTTAACCTCTTAGCTTATAGTTTTAATGTATATTATTCAGGTGCTTCACTGAAACTAATAGGAAAATTATGTAGTTATGAAAGTGAGGAATGTTACTCTGGACTTATTGATGGATCCTTTTGATGGACTTTAAGTGGTTAATATTATTTATTAAGCACATTTAAAAAGGCTGACATTAACCAAAGTGCTGTACATACAGAAATTAAATATATTAATATGTATAATATCAATATATAAAAACAAGATATAACACAGACACATTGCTATACTTTTCTATATTAATGTAGACCTGAACATGCCATTACTCTCTATTAAAATAATCCATGCTCATTATTTTCCCAAGATACTACTGAAAAAGACCCAGGAATGTACAAATCATACAAATGCAAGGATTCATGTGTACAGCTATGCAATTAGGAAATGTCTGATTCCCATACTGCAGTCCAAAATAGTCAGATATCAACATGATTATTCGATTAGTTAACCAACTAGCTAACTGCAAGTGAACTAGTTCACATGTTCTAGGTTGACAAAAGCAGGACTTCAGTATATAAGTGTTGATTTGCACTGTTATACATTAATTGATTTATTTAACATTAACCAGATTATTTTTAATAGAGAGTATGTTGTTACTACTCACAATAGCTAATTTAGGGTCTGTGGCTATAACATTTCTGGGTACAGTATAATCCTACTTAGTCCAAAGCCATGGAACATAAATAAGTCCATATACAGTACATTACTTCCCAATTCATTTTCATTTAAAGATAATTACTAAGAAAGTCTCTGGGTTAAATAGAGGAAAATTACTTTTTATGCTGTGCTAATAATCTTGACCAATCTACTATATTAGCATTAGTAGCCACCCGGAATGAGTTAACAAATAAAAATGAGACATAAACCCAGCTAAATGGGTTACAACAAGCGACTGCTGGTTCTGTCCTGGAGAACTTCCCACACAATTTAATTCCAAATCTAATCCAACAAAATTGATCTGGCTAAAGCCAGTTTAAGACTGAGTAATTTCCCAATGTACAAGATGATGCCAATAAAATATTGGCTGAATTCGATAGACTGTGCCGTAACACGTGTTCTCCATTTCAGATTAGACAACGAAGATCCGCTAATGATAGACCTGAGATTAAAGAACATTACTACATTATGCTTACGTCATCAATCAGTGTAATCCGGGCTTGGTCGCATAAACAGAAACGTTCTTCAAAGTGAGGTAAGGCAATAAGAATATTATTTTATCCATTAGCATGCTTTATTTATGTTTTGCCATTTTGCCATTTAAACACATTTCTGACACCTGCCAGAACCTTGTCATCTTCTCTCTTTGATCGCAGTGACAGTAAAAGAGGCTGTCAGTGAGCATGTTGGAAATCTAGGCTTAATGCAGTAGCCTGATTATTTGAAGCATAGATTAGTGTAGCATTAACACCGGAACTAAATTCTGTAGAAATGAGGGTCTCAAGGAACAGGGTTGATTTGAAATCTTTGGACTAAAATGATAATCTGGTAGTGGGGTCATCAACCATTCAACTTCTCTTTCTATGGTAACTGCTTTCCTGTTAATACACAGTGCTGTGTATTTCTACTGTACTTCTTTTTGCACAGAGGACACTCGCACTCTACCTAAAAAAGCTTTTAAAAGCTCCTACTGAAACAGCTCTAAAAAGTGATGACTTGCCCATAACCTGTTGCTGTTAGCGAGCTCCTGCCACTTGCATTATTTATGCCAAAAAATCTATTCAATTGCTTTTTAAAGCTTGCATTATGTTAACAAGGTGAAAAAGTCATGGCGGCCATGCTCATCTTGCACAATAAAGAATTGATCCGAGCAAGATGGGCCGCTTTTAACCTTCAGTTTTAAAGCCTCCATTAATGGTCGGTGCAGCACTTTCCTAGCATGCATGAAGCTCTAATGGCTCAATGATGGAGGCTCAAGATACAATGTGTATCATGGACAACAGCAAATCTCTCTCTTATAGTTTAATCACAAATGGAGTATAAAATTGAGTTTAAAAGTAGCTTGAGGCCACGAGATAACAGGAATTACTGATCAGTGATGTGTTTACGTACTTGTGCAGGTGAGAGGTTAACATCAGATTTCAGATCAGGTTCCTTGACACAAGAGTAATTCTCAGAAGCCAGCTACAGTTATCAGAAAAAGATGAGCCTGCACAGGACTGTGTCCCTGGCATGAAACCCGATTTGTGCATTACATATCTGAAATTGCTCATAAATGGTCCACATAGGTTAAAACAAGAAAAAGTGAGTCCAATCAATGCCAGTGCATGTAATGCCAAGTGAAGAGTGAATGTCAATATGCTACAGAAAGGCTTAGTGTTTAGAAAAAACGGCAGCCTGTGTCTTAAAAAGATACAGTGGCAAACGTTGTACTGTGCACACTCCAACATCCCATACTGAGGTAAATGCTTCTTCAGAAGTGCTTTTGAGAACCACCCAAAATGTGCGCCTGAAAGTCAATGATGATTTTCAGAAAAGTAGGCAATTTTCAGGCCAATAAGCAAGTGGGATAGAAAACAGCATGTAGCAATAAGTGAAAGCACATTCCGTTCTTATCTGTCTAAACCAAATAGCGGGAAGCTTCAACAGGGATGAGGATGTTACAGTTTATGTTGCACTTTTCTGCTATTACCTCAAGAAGATGAGAGAGAATGACACAATCTTAGCAGTGTTTGTGTAATCTACTGTAAAAATGTACTTTTAGCTAAGTTCTAAGTTACTCTGAAATTGGGGTTTAGCTACTTTAAAGCTAGCCTTCAGAGAAATGTCGCTAGCTACATTATAAGTTATGCTACATGGCAAAAGTCTTCATACATTTCTTTCGTCTTCAGTAGCCTCAGGGCCACGATGGATCCTGGAGGCTATCCCGGCAATACTGGGCACAAGGCATAAACCCATGCTCGCATTCATACCCAGGAGCAATTTAGAGTTGCCAATAGGCATGTTTTTAGGAGGTGGGAGAAAACCATTGGAAACCCACATGGACACAGAGAGAATATGTGAAACTCTGCGCAGTTACCCGAGGTCAAGTTTGAACCTGGGACCCTGAAGCTGTGATGCAGCAACACTACCCATGGCACCACCATACCACTCATGCCAAAGAAGCTTTACTAAAAAAAGTAGGATATACTTTAAGTAGGATATACGTACTGTATACGAAGCTACATTTACAAATGATGTCACATTTTGTGCAAATTACAAATAATTACAAATATTATTAAAGATGCCAAGTAAACAGTTAAGCTAGTGTTTCCTTTCATTAGCAAACATGCAATTAAAATTTGGTAGATTGGATTCTGGTCAAAGGAATATCTCCATAGGAAACAGTTTCATTACCTTAGGCCTACTTAAAGGGAAACGTGAACCCAAACAAGCAGAAAAAGAAATCAATAAAAAAAAACAATTACAAGCTACTTAATTTAAAAAAAGGAAAGACGCTATCACCTCGCTAATGGAAAATTTGGTTAAACTAATAGCTTTGCTAATTGTAATGCTAATGTGTCTCCACAAACGTGTTCATCTTGTCAGCAGCCGAGTTGAAGCTCCCACAAGTTCATTTGTCACCACTGGCTAATTCCTGCAGAGATAGGTGGCAAGAGTGATGAGTTTTCTGAACAGGCTAATTCCCCAACCATTTTCTGAAATACTTTTCTGACTTTTCAAAGTGTATATATACAGTGCATCCGGAAAGTATTCACAGCGCATCACTTTTTCCACAATTTATGTTACAGCCTTATTCCAAAATGGATTAAATTCATTTTTTTCCTCAGAATGCTACACACAACACCCCATAATGACAACATGAAAAAAGTTTACTTGAGATTTTTGCAAATTTATTAAAAATAAAAAAA
>JAQQZX010000023.1:7148256-7163323 GCA_030068355.1 Notoglanidium maculatum
TATATATAAACATTAGGTTAGGCCATTGGCCACGCTACCAGTCGTGAGCTTAGTATTATAAAGTACTATCTCAATTGAGAACGAATCAGAGAGAAACCCTTATAAATCTAGCACAGTGAGTGTGATGATGATGCAGATTAATTATTCTCTGATGCTACACTGTTAATCCAATTTGGGGCACAACTAGGTTTAATCTTTAGCAGGTCAACTAGCCTTTAAATTATAGGCACTCTTTCACTTCACATGTATTGTCTTTTGTCTTATTTCTTTTCATTCTAAACATCTCACTTTGAAAGGCAATTGAAACACTGGCAGGATTATTATAATCAATGAGGCAGAGCCTATCAGGCAGTAAAGCCAAATGACAGCAACACAGAAATTTCCCTCCAAGAGAGACATTAACCTCTAAATATCACACCCTAATGATGTCTTAAACTGAGTTTTGACACTGAAAGTGAAGTTCCACTACATTCACTGACTCAAAAAGACATCTAACAGTCCAGCTGAAGTCCCCTGCTTCCTGAACCTAGACTGGATTTTATATGTAGAGGAACAGAACAATCACTCTAACCAGCTATCCAGAGACACATTCAGAGATTTAAGAGACATAAAGGTTATGCTGTAATACTTTATGGAAAAATGGCTGCACTCCAAAAATATTTCTCACCATTTCCATGAACAGACCAGTATCTCACCTTTGAAGGTTCGGCAGTAAAAATCAGCCTGCAGAGTTCTGACAGATGAATCAGTCCAGGTCAGATGAACAGGCCAGACACTAAGATGAAGGTTAACACATCTCTGACTGTAAAGGAAGCTTTTAGATTGGGGGAAAAAAACACTGCTTAAGGACCATATTAGAATTAGCTCCAAAAGCACACACAGCAGGTCTGAGCTTTATGGTAGGCTCAAATCAGTTCTCACGATACCTCTTAACATCCTGGTCAGGTCTTAACATCCTGAAGTTATGGACACGACACAATTTTATCCAAGTGCGTCCTTCAAGATTCATAAGATATGGAGAGATGGACATTGTGGACATATGGATCAAATATGAAAAAGGTTAAAAAAAACAAGTTTACCTTGAGACATATTTGTGACTACATAGAAGAACATGATGTAAAATACCCCCAATTTGGCTCATTATTAGGGTTAGCATTTGAATATTTTTTTTCTGGTGATAGACCCAGTCAGCTAGCTAACAACAAGAGGCAAATTTTGTCTTCCCTATCTAAATAACTATTGATTGTGGTTTCTGTCTTGCCTACAGTAATATACCCTGTGTTTGGTTAACTTCTAGTTTACTTAATTAGCTAACTGGCATAACAGTTTCAGGGCTGCAAGTCTGCTAAATTTAATTTCTAGAGCCATCATCAGCTAGCATTAGTTTATTTTGGTTGAAACTAGCAACCTGTCTAGTACTAGCTATCTAGCGTTAGATTACTTGGTTTTTGCACAATGCTAGATAATCTCTTTTTAACAATGCTAGGGTACATATGCTCCAATATAGCTACACCTTTTTTTATTTTTATTTTTTAACTCTGAGTGGGCTTGGTGTAGGACCTGTATTATTTAGCCATGGTTTGGACTGTTAAAACTCTTGGTGTTGTCTTGATGCAGGTAGGATGTGTCTTGGTCTTGTTTTAACTGAGACAGTTTTGAGTACAATATGAATCACTGATTTTCTCCCATTCGAATCTCTAATCTGATCTGGGATAGGTGTAAGGAGTAATAGTATATGTAATATTTATTTTTTTAAAAATCATTTAGAAAACATGCTAATTATTCAAATCTAGAACATATCCTTGATTTTCCTCACAAAATAATAAGGCTGTAGGCTCTTCCATGTCTGTATCTGTGATATTTCTTTGCTGTGGCCTCTCCTACTCTGATTGACACAGTACTTACAAGGTCAGGGGCACGGGCAGAGTGCTGAATCGAAGTAATGGATGCTTGGCGACATCTTGGCCATCCTGAAACCAATCTGAGCTAGAGATGTAATTGTCCTCTGTCACCACTCAGCCTAGGTTGAGTGGCTAGCACACACTATTATCTGCTATAAATTGTTTGTGGTTCAACGAGCCTCCCAGAGACATGATGACACTTCACTGACCTGATTTTTTTTCCAGAGAAACAAGTATATATTACATGCATGTATGCTGACACACATACACACACAATGCTTCTTAGGGTACCTGTGCACTTTTCCTTGCTAATTCAGGAAAGCCTGTTAATTAACTGATTTGTATATTTATGTATTAGGTGTGTTAGAGCAAGGAAAAGAAATTATGCACCGCTTTGATGGTAATATTGATGGATGAATATTAGGATACCATTCTCTGTAAAAGTTCAGATCTGAGATCAGCCCATGATCACCCAGATTAGCTCTGTGGTTGCAGTGATTTGATCCTGGTACAGCAAATTCCCATCCTACCCTGCAGCCAGAAGCAGTTTAGTCAGATTGATCTGTAATTACTGCAGAGAGCCAAAGACCACTCGTCCTCCCAGTAATTAAGATTGAAAATGTTACCAATCAGTTCGGCTTAAGGCCATCAGGCTGTGCCAGGGCCAAGAGCTTTCAGCTCAGTGCTGTTATCTCTGTCTCTAATACGGAGAGTCTTTACTAATCAGTACAGATAGGCTCCTTATCTATGGTGCTTTCGGTCTACAGCCAGCTGCCGCTAATTCAGGATGGAAAACTGACACCTTACATTACATTATACAAATGTGGCTGCCAAGCAGGAGCAAACATGAGACGAGTTGCTTGGTTTTATGACTTTGTGCAATCCGGCATTGCCACGACTCGTGTCATGTTAGCACAAGAGTTATTCATTAAAAAAGGATGGTAGTCGCTTCACAAAGCAGTGGCTCCTGCTTAAAAGGTCATCCTGTGGAGTTTTTGCGGAGCTTCACGGATGAGTTTGTTTTATGAGACTCCTCAGATTGTGCCAGGGTATTACTGACTTGTACACGCAGCACATTTAAGCAGAGCCAGTTTGATTAAGAAGGTGATTTTGCTGCTCCCTAATGAAGGCTAATGAGAATTACAACACTCTAGCTCAAGGGGCATTGAGCTCATTAAGCAATCAAAGAGAATCTCTCTCTCGCTCTCTCAGTAACACACACACACACACACAAACACACCAGCATTAAAGCAATTAAATATGGCCTGAACTGAAGGACTACATTGCCTATTTATTACCTAACACAGAACTGAATCCCTGTATCTGGATTTGTGCTGATATTTCAGCTACGCAGGGACGTCAGTTTGGGAGGGCGGGAGGACACATTTCTCACATGGCACCCAAGTCATCTTCTAATTAAATTATATATTATATATTAAAGGTTATTTTCATATTACTCTGAGAAAGTGCTCATAATTCAATATGTAAAATATTCTTACTCTGAACACTGTACTGTAATTATATTTCAAACAAACATGTCGCAATCCCTGCCTTTCCAGAACTATAAACTGCTACTGTAGAAGAGAAATCCATGCTGTTATTGGAAAATAATGAACTTTAATGTGATTTTCCTATAACAGCACACCCGTCATGCTTATTCCCTCACATTACATTGACTGCAGTACGGTAACTGTACAATAATGCATAATGTATTATAACACGCATCTTTGCTTTCTCAGATTGTATTTTTGATGTTAAAACATACTTAATAGCATTTATAAAAGTATATAACACTAAACCAGGGAGTATGGCATTTCATCACGGGTGAAGAACGTAAACATGCTATATAACAAATTATAAATGCATTTGAGTACAGACTGAGTACAGACTTCACAGAAAGTGTTACTGAAAATGCTACAAACTAAACCAAACCCCTCAGCCATCTTATGTTCTAATCTCCTTAAGCACAAATAAGCAAACATCCACGGCAGTTGGAGGGAGTGAAATGATGCAAGAGGACAGAAGCTCTGCGCCTACACACTTCCACAAAGGCTCTTTACAAACTGGCTGGCATGCCCTCTGGGTTAAATTTAGAGACGCAACACTTCGCCTGCATCGCATTACACACTCGGTGCAGGAAAACAGCGTTCAAATGCACACGCTGTCTCCTAAAGAGCGGCCTGGGAGATATGACAGGCGTAAGCTGTTGGTTGAATAAATAGATGAATAAAATAGCAGCTAGCTGTGCAAACAAAGATGGATACACGCTCCTCCTGGCTGCGCTGGTGCTGTTGTACACATTAAACCTTCATGGGCCTGTGTATGTGTGAAATTCAACGTGCATATGCTCAGACAGCATAGATAAATGTAATATGACATTTCCATTGCAGATGGAGAAGAGCTTCTTATGTAAAATATGTGCTGCTTCCAAGGCTGGGTTTTTATTACACATATGGAAGCAGGAACACAGCCTGCTCGTACTGAGTTAAATAAACTGTAAATATTTCACACAATCTTGTTTTTAGAGCCGGTCCTAAGTTATATTATATGCTTGAAAAAATCCCTGATGATTCTTGAAGGTAATATTTAACATTTTATAGACCTGCTGACTTTGGCCAGCTCCAGAATTAATGAATTAGGACATGAATCCAAATACTCGTTAACAGCAGTTACTGTCAGCAACACATTAGGGAGAGGCTGCATCAGCAAGATACCACCAAATTAGACACACAGAGAGACGGTGGGCTGTGTGTGTGTGTGTGTGTGTGTGTGTGTGTGTGTGTGTGTTGTGGGCGTATGCAACGTCACATTCTTCCCCCCGTATCAGTGTGTACAATTTCACATCTCTAACATGTCTACATCTTTCACTGTTTGATCACTAAATTACACAGCATGCATTATTTCACCCAAAAATATGGGAATCCTCCTTCACTAGACAGTCCACTATGCAAATTGGAGTCACAAATATTCACTTCCCAAGCGTTTGTAACCCTTTAGAACTTTTTTCCACCTCCAAGATGTTTAATTAGAAGGGGATATCCGCTAGACATATTCGGGATATCCGAAAGAAGAAGCCAATATCCAGGTTTCCATTAACCAGCTTAATACATAATATGAAATTGTGAACTAAAAAACAAGTAAGGGAAACATGTATATTTTGAAAAAGCTCTCAAATATTTAAAAAAAAAAGTTTATACACTTACATTAGGTGGTTTTTCAGACATTTCGACAAAGCAATACTACAATAAACAACTTTAAAATAGAAACAAAATTGAATTTTTTCACATTTAACTCATGACATGGCATGAAGATTAATGGAAATGTTAAAACGAGTACTCTGTAAGAGCGATCATCAGAGGAGGAACTGTTGCAAGAGGAGAAACCCTGCTTTAATCATAAGCACCACTCAATGGAAATACAGACCATTTGCAATCGTGTTTTGCCGGATTTTTTTTAAATATCACATCCAAAACTGTAATGGAAACCCGGATACAGATAAATACAGATATGCGCAGGCCGATACCAGTTATGAACAATAACCCCAAATCTGGCCCTAGAAACTTTTCCTATGAATTGAGTACTGCGAATTATTATGAAGACTGTTGATATACTGTATGCGTGTAAATCCCTATACCCTGTAACATACTGAAAAGCCCACTGTGTATACATACTTCTATAATATATAACTACATAACTACAAAATAGCTTTAGAAACACCCATACCACACACACATCCACCCACACTCACATATATACACATCTTACACACATGCCCTGATTTGTATCTTAGAGAGTCCCTAAAGTGCTTTGTTTGCTTCTATTCTGTTCAATATTGCATGAGGACACTCAAAGTAAATTCATTCTTTTGTTACAGTAACTAGGTAAACACTACATGTGCTCTGAATCATGGGCATGGCCATACGGAGCTAAACAACTGTACTGGTTTCAACAAGACCTCATGCATGCTATCTCATCAGTCCAAAGACTAACTATGATGATTGAATCACTTGAGTCAACAGTGAAATATCAACAGTCGAAAGTGAGCAACAAACCATAAAATGAGTTTTCTAACTTGCTGCCTTAGTCAGTAGACAGAATCAACACAGTTTTCCCCCAGCACTAAGAATCCAAAGAATTGTGCAGACAAAAATTGAGATATAACCCACAAACAATCCTGTATTCCTACAAGCAACTGCAAGTGTCAACACTTCAGCTTCATTAGCTCTTAAAGATTGAATTGAACTTCATATTCCTTGATATTTGATGGTTGCTTGAGAGCAGATGCAACAAGTACATAATTATCTTCGTAATTAAGCTGCCAAAACAAGCGCACCACCAGAGCACCTTTGAAACACTGAGTATTCCATTCATTAGCATCTCTGTAAGCTTATTAATCATCTAACAGGCAATTAGCCAGCTGTTACCATTCGCGCCTGGTATGTAAATATATTCCTGGGTTAATTTCTCCCTCTGATAATAAAGAAAACATTATGAAAATTAGCTCTGTGTCTATGTAAATGATCCATGCTGTTAAACGTGGAGCAGGGGTACCACTCCGCACTACTCAGCTGTGAAAAAGGACAAAATGTGTCTTAAAAGGAGAAAATTCCTACAGAGCCTCTTAACCCTTCACTCGGCATGAGCAAAAGACCTCCACCAGGCAGATGTATGACCTTACAGGGGTCACGTCTACTGAAGCAAGAGGCCAACCTGTAATGTCTTTGAAGGAATCAGATTCTCTCACACTCTTAACAGCTATTCATAATGAACCTTCCCACAAAGCAAACAATGCTAACTATCCATTAGCAAATTAGCTCTCTGCCAGGCTGCACTCTGACACTTGCATAATCTGGTGCCTGAGCAGGGTGTTGAGCATAAATGGGATTTTCTGCTCGGTTCATGCCAAAAATCAGCAAAGACCACAAATGACACATGCATAATAGATCTCAGGACCCTACAGCTAAATCATTTCTCCCACTGGACAAGCAGCTAATGCAGCCACTGAAGGGGTTGAAGCTGAGAGGGTTGAATGTTTTGACAAGCTTCCCTTATTCTGACTGCTCTTCCTGAGGGAAGATTAGGGACTCAAATACCCAAAAACAGAGAATCTGCAAATCTCATTAAACATATTTAAAAGGCAACATACCTGACTCCTAGGGGATATGAAAAATGAGATACTAATATACATCCCTACTATATGTAGACAAGGCAAAGCAGTTGATTAGTCAAGTCAACAGTAAAGAAAAAGTTTATGAATCCCTCTGCTGACATCTGGCAAATTGCAATTGCAATCCAAACATTGACAAATTGACGTGTTGTACTGCAATCCCCCCAACAACCAGCCCTCCCCGTCAGTTGAAACTATTATGATATCTTCTACCAGAAAGGGGGTGGAGTTCATTTCTGGGCCAGAAAAATGTAAATAGAAACCTGAAATGAAGAATCTATCACATAGCGGAATGTGAATCACTGAATCTTTAAGGTATGATTAAAATTAAAGGATTAATAAAGCCAGAGGATGACATTAAATATTACAAATTGCATCTTTAATAAGTGTTTTATTCCTCTTATATAACAGTAATTTGCTAAAAAGTGTTTTTTTTTTTTTTATCAACATCAGAATTCAGTAGTGCTGTGGTGTAACCCAAAAATACTGAACACAGGAACTTAAAATATGTGAAAAAACTGTAAGATGCACACCCAATCAGATTCACACACACAAACTCTGTCATATGGAAATGAGCCTGAAGGATTAGCAATCACTTTCTTTCCTAATGCCAGGAATATCAAATCTCTACATCTCTTTGGTCTCTTCTCCCAATATCTGGCATCTGAATGGCTAACATGCATTCCCTAATCAACAGCAATACAAGAAGCTTGAATATCCAAACATGCGTGACTACAGCGTCCTTTATGGGCCCCAGATGTGCACTCTCCCTCTGTGTGAGGTGATTTATTGGTGTTTGTCAGAACTAAGATTCAGAGAAGATGATGTGAAAAGCAGTCCAGAAGTCACAATGCTCTTCTGCTTAATCAAATACATCTTGAAAAATTTCCTTTGCGGACCCACGAGTGCTCAGAGTACACAGTTGTTACACAGGAAACCAACTCGCACTGCACACCACACACACACACACACACACACACACACACACACACACAGAGATTAGGCCAAATTCTGTCACTTCAATGGGATTTGGCACCTTTTAATTGCTGTGTAAAAGCAGTCCTTTAATACCCCCCACCCCCATCTCCACTTGTTTCTTCAGACTGAAGCTTTTTCAATTAAAGCTAGTTTCTCTCGTCTCTAATTACTGCCACTTGTGTTGATTTCCTCTCAGAAGGGCCGTAATTTCTCCTCTCCTTGGCCTTC
Organism: Notoglanidium maculatum; assembly: GCA_030068355.1. Classification (NCBI taxonomy): domain Eukaryota; kingdom Metazoa; phylum Chordata; class Actinopteri; order Siluriformes; family Auchenoglanididae; genus Notoglanidium; species Notoglanidium maculatum. The sequence continues at coordinate 7,156,531 of JAQQZX010000023.1, forward strand.
CACTGTCACCCAATCAATTAACATGAATAATATCCAGCCTATTAGAGCTCCGGCCACTGCCTTGGGAAGACGCTTTGTCATCAGCAGGACGAATGATTGCTTAATATAGCAGGCAGGCTCCGAGGAGAGCGTTCCACCAAAATCAATAGGAACAGTCAGCCTATATCGTTTCAAACGAGAAGAGTGCAGGCTACAATAAACACGCTCGATAGCGGTGTCTAGCTCACCAAGACGCTGAGTGGGCATTAAGTGTACCGGGCTACAGGGAAACATTACTCTCAGATGGGCTGATTCTCAGCATTCTGTCCAATAGCACTCTGTCTTTGCTATTGGACACATCCACCCCGATCCTTTAACAGCATGGACCTGCAGCTCTTAATGATCTACCAGGGAGTTTCTACTGCATGTGCTGTTGATGGGAATTTCCACAGATGCCGAGTTGCTGACTTGTTAACAGCTTCCAGTACTCTTTGGTTTTGGATCATCTCCCAGACTTGGTCCACTTTAGTGATATGAGCTGTTTTGTTGTCTTGTAGATGTGTCCTGGTTTTCATCATCACAGGAAAAATCCTGTGAGGCACTTTTAAACAAACAGTTTGGACAATTTCTCCCTTACTGAGTACAATGTTTTCCACATATGTCTGTCTACATTTCACAGACCACTGAAAGTGTCTCTTTGAATCCATCTAGAAGTCAAGAAAAAGGAAATTCTTGGCGGTCGTATGTGTACATGTATTTTAACATTTTTAGTAGACAGCTAGCTAGCATGAGCTAATCTGACTGGCTTTATGAAAGAAATTTTAACTCTTTGTCCACTCCTATCCAGCAAGCTAACATAAGCTAATCTGACAGAATTTCTGATAAAAAAATAAAAAATAAAAACATTTACATGAATGTTTATATTCACTGCTAAAGCTAGATAGATCACCAACCCAAGCTAACCTGACAGGATTTCGGAGAGGAATTTTCAATCATACTAAATATTCATAATCTTCACTGTTAGCTAATGTGCTAACCTGACAAAGTTTGATAGGATTTTAGTTATATATAAATGTAGTTACATTTATTTAATTACATAAATGTTTATGCTCATAGTTAAAACTATACAGCTGGCTAGCATAAGCTAACTGTACAGGATTAATAATGGGACTAAAGTCATATTTATAGATTATGTGAATAATATTCATGGATAAAGTTAGCCAGATAGCTAATACAGCCAGACCAGACAGAATATCTGAGAGGCTAGTTAAGTCATACTAATTCATGTCAACAATCATTACTGTAGTGTAATCATTCTTGCTAGGAGGCTAGTATGTGCTAACTTCACAGGATATTTCAGCAAACCTTTGCTATACCTAATTAGAAATGTTTGAAGCATGTATATTAAGATTCTATTCATAGGCACTCATTTAAGCCAGCCATTTAGCATTGTACTGACATCATAACTAAATCAACCCATGTTGTGTAATTAAACAATCATAAATAGATTTGCTTGTGTAGCTTCTGACTTAATGTTTTATACATAAAATTGACAAAAGGATCATAGCATATCATAGCCTCCTTAAAGGAAGGTGATACAATAGATTATATTCTTCTATTCTGATCCATATATGTTATGTTACAGGCTTATTCGGCTATATTATGAAAAAAAATACTATTACTGAGACAAAGTATACAATTTTTGCACACTGCTAAGCTGATAGCTGCTTGAAAACATTTTTACTATGTGTGGGAAAGGTGTGTGCTTATATATGTAGTTCTTCCAAAGTACCTTATGTCCTTGTGGCTAATTATTCCATCTAAACTTTTTGCATGCAAATGCTCCATGCTACCATCTGCCCTGTGCATATGTGCTGTTGTTACACCACTATATTTTCTTTTAACAATACTTTAGCAGCTTTGGGAACACCAGAAGAAAACCCAGTGATGAATGTCAGCAAGTTTCATTCAAGGCTAGCAACATATTTATCACCATTGTTACAAAAATTGTGCAGAGTAGATCCTTGTACAAGGTTTGAAGCTGAATGGAGCTGATCAGATGTATAGTCTCTGATCTCTGGTTTCATTCTTCACATCCATCTTTTTTATGCACAGCTGAAAGGAGAAGGTATTACAGTGTAACAGCACCAGGCGCCTGTCTGAAGTGGCATTTTTCTCATTCTACATAGTGCATAGATTCAGACAGAATGCCATAGATACAATGCAGGTGAGTAGGACTATTTCAGATATTCGGCAAATTCCAAGACCGTTTTAGAAAGAGAATATATAGATGAATGAAGGTCAACCACAAAATCCACACTAGTAGCATATAACTACAAAATGTGTTGTCGGTGTAATTTACAAACACCTTTGACCAAAGATGCACTCTTAGAAAATATTTTCCATCTGTAAAGAACCCTAACTACTCACAGAAGAATCCTAAGAATATAGACATATAATATTTAAAATGTAATACTGATGTAGTTAGACATTTTTTATTTTGTACTAATGATCAGTTATGCTCCCTGAATCATGAAGAAATCACATCTCGACTAAATGAGCAGCAGACTCATGATTAAAAGGAGGATAAACGGAGAGACTCAATTTAATCATTGCTCTTATCATCCCTTGCTAATTTTCTTCAAGCTTCTCTCACATTCACACAGAGGCTGCATTAAGATTCAGAGAGCATCCCTGGTTCCCAGCGCCCCTTGTAGGGTCAGAGAAATCAAAGCAGCACACATCAGAGGAATATCAGAGTAGGACTCATAGATTAGCGCCCACAGGGTCCTAGCACTAATTAAAGGAAAAGGAGAAGGAAAATGGTTCTGGGCTGCTCCCAGTGGAAGCCGTGTGGAATGATTAGCTGCAAGTGATCGATACAAGCCATCAGCCTATCGCACGTCTCCCCAAGAGACGGAGGGGAGTGTTAGTGGACAAGACGTCTCTGAATTTTAAATAAAAACAAATACGCTTGGTGCGGAGGAAGGATGAATTATTGAATGTTGGGGAATGGATGGGGGTGAAAGCAGCGTTGCAGATGTGAAGGAAAAGGACAACTGAGTGGTTCTGATGTGAAGCGCTACAATGGAGAGTGAGAGAGAAGAGCGACTAAACAGGCCTGATGGAGTCTGACAGCTCACAAGCCTCAGCAGATACTTTACAGTACACCTGAGGAGAAGGATAGCGTAGATCCAAGCTGTTTCCTGGGACATGTTGATGTCTCTGACACTTCTTTGATGGGGTAAGTGATAAGGCGCTGTAAGCTGAACCATCCCTCCTTCCCCCAACCTTCTTTTCCAAGACAAGTATACATTGTCTGAATCGATACGTTTAGACGCATCTTTAAAGATAACACAAAACAGAACTCATAACATGGGATTTAGAAGAAATGAGTGACTGGAGGTGGAGTGGGGGATTGTACAGCGTGTAAACAGCTTATTATTGGGCTATTCATGGTGCAACATTTAATTTAGCTACTACTATGAATTATGTAGGCACTACATAGTCACTAGTAAAGTATGTAGTTATAAGATAGAGAAACATAAGTCCGGTTCCACAAACACTCCTGGGAATTAAGGGATTAATATTAGTTATTTCCACACTCAGAGGTGGTAAAAAGCCAATGTGATCTGATTACGTTTAGAAGAATTTTGTCTTTTTATAAGATTATTAGTTTTACATAAATAAATCACTTAAAAGACTAAAGATATAGCATAAGGAGAGTGTATATTTAAAGGTCCACTATGTAGGATCAGCCGCCTGAATGCCCCCCTTTCCAAGTGTGTATTAGAATGTACGGCAGTTAGATGCCCGTCGTGTACTTCTGAGTATTTACTTTCACACTGCTTTTCTTTTTCTATGCTAAATAGTAAGCATGATCCTTCATTTATCAAAATTTGGGTTCTCAAACTTGTTAGCCAGTAACCAGCAAACACTGATTTCCCCTTATTTATTCTTTTTCCTTTCTTCTTCTTTGTCATTCTTCCTTCTGGACTCATGCTGCCACTTGTAAAAATGCACAATTTAGGAGGCGCTCTCTAGAGTTCTGTCTGTTCTGGGCTGCTGTAGCGGAGCAACATGGCGGCTCTCTGTAGAGGTGGACCCGCTCCCTATGTAGATGTAAAGGACTTATAATAAGCTTACAAAAACACAACGATTTGTAGTTACAGGTTTCAAACACTAATGAAAACATGCTTATGAATTCCATTAGTATATTATGGAATACTTTAATTTTGCTAATAGATACCCTTAAAATCCTCCATAGTGAACCTTTAATTCAGACACAAACATAAGAATTATTATCCTACTGCTGTGAATATCGTAAAAGACTTGAGCCAGTGTCTTAATGACTGATAACTGTACTTAATCATAACCTAAATTCCCAAACTCCACAAGTCTATAAAGTTTCTAATGCTTTATTTATAGTTCTGTGTCTCTGGGTTCCTCAGTCTAAGGGTTGCCAGGTGTGTGCGTTTACCATGGGTTGGAGGTTGTTTCATTGTTTTGCTTGTTTGTTTTTAATTATAATTAAATTAATTATAAATTAAATTATAATTAAGTTTGTTTGTATGTAATTATAATTTACAAATTATAATTGTATACTTTTATGTCTGTGTGCTGTAGTCATGTCTAAAATGTAGTAAATTAACAGGTGCATTTCAGTGGAAATAGCCATCTTAACCAATAAGGGTATATGAAAGAAAAATGACTATAAATGCGCTTATTGTGGTCAGTAAATGAGGCTATTTATTCTTGGGGAAATTCTTTATTTTTGACAATTAAAAAGCATTTCATGACCTCAGTTTTCATTCTGCTTCTTGTACAAAGTTTGGGAAAGTTTGGATTCAGAGTGGTTTAACGAACCAACCTACTTTTTGTGCTAATTGTGGTTTTATGATAAGACCGTGGCAATGCTTTTATACCTTTTATCATCAGCCATCTATTTTTATTTCTGAGCACACCTCCATCTTATTTCCACTGTTCTTACAAACAGCAACTATCACTTTGCATCATAACCTACATACAGTACATCTGCATTACAAAATAATCGATACAGGTGGGCAAGATGGTGCAGCACGTTTTTTCCCCCCGATGTTCCAGAAAGCTATACAAAGCCCTCAGTGTGGGCGTGTGCTGGAACTGAGCTCATGGTGAGAATTCAGAGCAGAGAGCATGGTGAATGTGCTCTTTAGCGTGGAACAGGCGTGGAGTTTGCAGCACTAATATGTCGGGGAATGTACGCAGCCCCATGCTGTTAACAGCAGGTCTGTTCATAGAGCAGACAACAACAACAAGCAGCCAGGTAATTTCCCCAAGTCCCCCGGTGCGCCAATCATCTCAGCACACAGCCTGCTGCACCACTCAATAAACCAGTGTTCCTATACACACACACACACACACACACACACTCCATCTATACATCTTTATACATGACTGGTCTCTACACAAAGGACTCATTAATACTTAAACTCCACCCACATTACACTGAAAGGTATAAATTTAGGCACTGAATAACAAATTTTCATGCTCACATGAGGTGAAAGTAAGAACTGTTATTCTTGTTTAACATATTACCCTCATGTTTGATTGATCATGTGTTATACCTCCTACACGCACAGTAGCATAATTAATTAACTTGTATACATATAGGAGATACTGTATCTAATACATGTGAAAACATTTAATTTTTGGAAAAACAATAAAAAAAAACTAATTATTAGAAAACTAACAGATAATTTGGTTAGAGACTAAAAAATAATTATAAACATTTAAAATGTCATAATTGAATGCATCAAGTAAAGTGAATTTAAATATTCCTCATTATAGGTCAAATGTAAGACACTATTTATTTATTAACTGTTTTTTGTATATAGCATGAAAGTACTTTCAGATTCTTTTTTGTAAATGATGTCTTAGAACAAAATAACCCTAATTTTTTTTGTAATGTCTTTTTTTATTATGATATTAAAGAGTTTAAACTGCAATAATGTATCTGTTTTGTAATTAAATTAGGTGTTTAGCAAAGTAATATATAATATTATATAATGTTTTATCATGAACAATTATTACAGCGGTTTTAGAATGATAAACAGGTCATTATTCGTTATTAAAGGTTGTACAGTGCACCACATGGCATTAAAAGGCAAACTCTCACTGTGACTCAACAACATGATAATGAGTTATCAAGCAGTTGCTTATATGATGTTATTAGAGATTTATGAGGCAATGTTAGAGTTTATAAAAATGCTTACAAGGAATTATAGTCACAGATATACTGATTTATGAATACAGGTTTCATAGAAAGTGTCACCGGCTTTATACAGTTATACTTTTACAGTTACTTTTTTTTATCTAACTGGCCTTTAATCTCATTCTCAGTTTGAGCTCGAAAACAAATTTAGGTCCTGAGAGGAGGATTAATATTTTAGTGACTGGAAAAGTCTGTAACTAACTGTTTATCAGTTTCAGCACAAACGCTAACGGGACTGTTCATTTCTTAAGCTTAAACTATTATACACACTACCAGTCAAAAGTCTGGACACACCTTCTAATTCAATGTTTTTTTCTTTATTTTTATTACTTAAAAGACACTTCATGTCTTAAAGTAATGGACTGTTGTTTTTCTCTTTACTTAGTTGAGCGGTTGTTGACATAATATGGATTACTCCAGTTGTTCAATAGGGCTGTTTCATTTAGCATTTACTATTTACTGTACGTCTCAAACGCATTAAGGCGGCAAGAAATGCCACTAATAAGCTTTTAACGAGGCGCACCTGTTCACTGAAAAGCATTCCAGGTGACGACTTCATGA
>JAQQZX010000023.1:7167960-7186651 GCA_030068355.1 Notoglanidium maculatum
CAACTGTAGTAATCCATATTATGTCAACAACCGCTCAACTAAGTAAAGAGAAACAACAGTCCATCATTACTTTAAGATATGAAATGTCTTTTAAGTAATAAAAAAAATAAATAAAAAAAACATTGAATTAGAAGGTGTGTCCAAACTTTTGACTGGTAGAGTATATATTTACAATAAACAAATTAAATATGGTATCACGTCTCCTACATAATTATCTTTTCTGGCCATAATTATCTGGTATATACTTACTGTAATAGCCCTCAAAATAAAAATAATTTAAAACATCATGATCATCAAGATTATCATGCCATTTACAGACCCTTAAGGTGCCAGACTCGTATTCTAAAATGAGGCATATAGTCCAATTATTGCAGTTCTGACTGAATTCCAGCATTAAACCAACATACAGTGTTGATTTGGCTTCACAACACATGAACAACTGATGATGAGTCAGTCACGTTGCTTTCTGCCCAGTGGCCTAACTCTGGGGTCCTATTCGCCTCATTAGCAGGTATTGGCTTGAGCTAGTCTCTAGTATGGTTGTTATCTGCTCTCTAAACGAGGAGAAGAATAATAGCAGCTTCGGCTGAATCTCTCCCTAATGTGTGCTGTGCAGTTAGAGAGATGAAGCCTTATTAAACACAAACACACTTAGGGAATAAAACTAATGATGCACCTCCAGCATATTAAAAAAAAGTTCTGTAATAATCCAAATAACAGGCTCTCAGTTTCACTATTTCCCTTTGCAAACAGGCCCACTTCACAAGCGTACACATTCCTTTCTGGAAAAAAGCACAAATAATTATATTAAAGAAAAGTAAATATCATTAAGATGTATCGTGGGTAATTAATTATGATGAATGTGGGCTGCTGAGTGAAGGAGGAGGCAGAGAGGCTCATTTGAGTGGGTGCAGTTGTGGCTCCCTGCTACGAGAGTTATAATAACCTCACTCAGGCGTTTTCTCTTAATAATAACACCATTTCTCTCTCTAATTATGCAAATTGGGCCGCACATTAGCATAGCTAGCGTGTGGTGTCACTACAAAGGGTGGAATGGTGGAATGCAGAGCAGGATTTAAGAGAAAAAGAAAGTCTGTCTTCTTGTAAGGTTGTTTGTCAGTAAGGAGATAAAGATGTTTAACAATCTCTAAATATATTAGCAAAATCGTGAATTAGAGCTTGGTAAAAAGCTATTACAGGACCTGAAACAAAATATGAAATATGTTTCCCAGAGCTTGAAAAGGGTGTAGTACTATATTAACATTTTATGAGATACCTTTAACAACAGTAAAAATAATCATTCAGAAATAGAAGAAATGGACCTGAAGGCATAAAGAAAAGGTGGAATTAAAATATGTATACATGTATGCGAGAGAGGGAGAGAAAGAGAGCGAGAAAGGCATAAGCTTACATTAAAAAAAGCAAAAGATTAAGTGATTGACAGGTCAGGACCTTACAGTAAAAGTAAATAACAAAGTATAGAGAGAGTATATAGAGAGATAAAGGAAATTTTACAAAAAGAGAACAAAATCAAGGCCTGGAAGCCGAGACCAAACTCCCACTGTATCCTGAACAAACAACAGTCCATTAAGATGCTCCCTACTCCCTTTCTTCCTCTCGCACCATCTGTCTGTCTGTCTTTCCCTATTATTCTGGTCGACTCTGGACACACCTGGCATGGAGAGCACGACTCCCTGATTGATATTCAGTCCTCTATGAAACTGCTGAGGAAGGCTTGCTCTCCATGTTCAAACACTCTCACAACCCCTCCCCAGTCCCTGCATCTCTCCTTCTCTGCCCTCCCTCACTCCATCCTTCTGAAGCCACAGCTCCGAATTCTTTACACTAAGCTTCTAAATGAGCAATGGAAGAAACCAGAAAAGTAAACCATACTCACGCACACACACACACACACACGTGCGTTGAGCTGGACTGCTGGAAATAGAGGAGGGGTCCAGCCTCACTATGCACAGTCTAATAATACACATTAAACCCCTGAACCATCTCCATTCCTCCATACTATCCCCCTTTCATTAAAGGTGAAGTAGTGCGCTTTGAGAAATTCATTTCTCTCTCCCTCTCCGTGTAGCTGCAGGCAGTCAGAGAGGGTTAGCATTTCACGAATCTGTTCATAATTTAAATGGCGATGCTGTCTGTTGGCAGAGCGTGCTATGAATTATTCAGCGAAACGCCTCAGTCTTCAAACAGACAAATAGAGCAGGTTCATGCCTCAGCAAAGCAAACAGCAACGAGTGCAATCAGAATGGCACAATTAATTAGGTAATTAAGGAGCTTAAATTAACATTAGCTTATTAGGAAAACTGGAAACGACACTGCCAGGCCTTTATTGAATGGCTGTAATTTGAAAACAATAGGCACTGTTAATTTACTAGACAATTCATTTACAGTTTTTACATGCCAAAAGGGCACTACTTACATTTTATTTCAAAAGGATGTCTTCAGACAAGATCCTACATACATAGAGGCATAGCCATCAGATCATAACATGAAACACATCCACATCAGTAGGTACAGATTCCCACAGGCACATTAAACACACACACACACACACACACACACAAAAGTAGCAGGAAGTAAAACAGAGAGCATTTGTTATGAAGAAACTCTGATTTAGATTCTAAAGCGCTTGTGTCAGATTCAGACAGGGAATAAAAAACGAACCATTATTAATAAATGAACACGAGATAAAAAAGAAAAGCTGAAATCTTGCTGTTTTATGTGAGTCTTTAATGCAAATGGAATTTAAAATGAGCTGGAGCTATCTTCAGAGACATTCAGTGTTTTTCACCAACCTGTTATTAAAATTTATACTGCCAATGATTTATACACTTTATTAATAGCCACACACAGAGGAGGGAAGGAAGTAGAGATAAGTAGGCTCCTTCCCTCTCTCTCTCGACTTTAGCATCTTTTGCTCCCTCTCCATAGGTTTCCAGCCTCACACCCTCTCGAACGTTACACTGAATTTACAAGCGCTGCTCTTCTACCATTTTCGCTTTGTGTCTCAGAGTGATTTCATAATTGGACTCATTGTTATTCAAAGCTCTGTAGAACCAATTAGTGCCAGCCCTCCTGACCCGGGCCTCCTCTCCAGCCATGCTAACTAAAGACTTTAAGTGAAGGAGCTGGAACAGAGGTCTGATCTTTCCTCTCATCTGATTAATAATCCTGTCAGGCCAATCTCACACTTTTAAAAGGAAAAGCCTGGTTAAGGCATGGGTTTTTTTTTTTATCCCGCTGTCCCTTTTTTATGCCTTTCTATTAATCTTTAATGGTGGCTGGGTCACCCGCTCACTTTTGTCTTGTCAGATAAATGTAGTGTTAACAGGATAATGAGCTTCCTGGGGATGGAGCGAGTGAGAGAGAGTAGACAAGGAGGGTGACCCCTTCCACCCCCCGATATCTCAAGCAAGGCTAAGCAGAGAGTTGAGACAAAAGGGCAGTGAAACGGGCCATGCTGGATAAATCCTACGTCATAGTAATCACTACTCAACTTTACTGTTCCTGTCAAGCGCTGGAAAGGAATGACAGGTTCATAAGCTGAGTGAGGAGCCTATGGGAGGAACCCCACTGTTTCAATAAGTAGAGCTTCATGGTTATTCCAACACTTCATTTTTTTTTCCTCAATTACACAATGATCAAATGTTCAAATGAGATTTCAGTATCAGTAAAGTACACGTCTATCATCACTAACCCAGTCACGTTTGAGAAGATTACAAATGGCTTGTGTGAAATTTAGCAATGCCCAATGTTACAATTATAAAACACTGAAGACTATAACAGGGTGATGTGCTTATTGTAACAAGGACATACAATGTAATGTACACTGGGTAATATTTTTCAGCATTGACAGCTGCTTAAATAACAGCAAGAATTCTGCAGGTATGTTTTTATCCCTCAAATATAGCAGCATGCCATTTGGATGAGGTGTAGTTTGTATTCCTAGATTATTCTTCCATTATAAATTCAATGGTCTTTAGTAACTACTTTACCCTGGTCCAGATTGCAGTGGACCTGGAGCCTATCCCAGAAACAATCCCCATGCAAGCATGTTTTTAGAAGTGGTAGGACACACATATGAACACAGGGAGAACATGTAAAACTCAGGAGCTTGGGATCGAACCGGAACTGGAGTTGTGAAGCAGCAACACTACCCACTGAACCACCATGTCGCCATTAGTAATTCATTTTAAAGCATATTTAAAACCTTTAATGAAACTAATAGAAAAGGAATGTCATTACAAAACGAAGGAATGTACATTAGATATTAGGCTAAAGGTATGTGGACACCTGACCAATCACACCAATGTGTGCTGGCTGAACATCCCATTCCTGATTCAGTCCCCCTTTGCAAATGGGTCTGCGATGTTTAGGTGATACCCTTATTTTCTCTTTGCTGTCATGTTGACACTCAAAATTATAGTTATAGGATAGAAATGCACCCAGGATGGGATGCCACTCCGTCACATAGCGTCACACACACACACACACACACACACACACACACACACACACTATTTCACATGTTCATTCATGTCTAGTAACATTTCAGAGTTACCAGTTGCATGTTTTTTGGAGGTGGGGTGGAAACTGAAGAACCCAGGGAAAACCCACACAGACACAGGAAGAACATGGGAAACTCCACACTGACAGTAACCTGAGCTAAAGATTAAACCAGGAACATATATACTTCCCGAACATAACTGTAACTGTAGCTTGAAATTAAATATGAATCACATTCTAAAACAAATGAATTTAACAAAGATTGTACTGATTGTACACTCAGTATAAAATCCCCATAAGGGTAATGGCGGTGACGTCCATTTGTAAGTTTACTTTTGCATCCCTCTATTTCGTAGTCTGGAAAATAGGCATTGTGTTATAATTCTTACAAGATCTACTATGCTTCAAGCAAATAAAACATTTCTGAATCCTACCCTCATCCTAAATATAATAACTCACAGTCTGTTGTATTATTTAGCCAAAAAATTTGTAATGATGTAAAGATAAATTGTGCATAGTTGCCTGAATTGGAAAAGTGCTAAGGGCCACCGTCTGATCCCTGAGGTACTTTCCTACAACTGAAAACCCTTTAAATACAAATATAGACATAATGTATATCAAAAACGTCTGGTTTTAGTAATTGACAGAAAGCAGCAGACCACAATTTGGCCACTACAAGCTGCAATTTGTGGTTTTATAAGTTGGGGTGGCAGTTGTGCGTGGACATAGTAACATGCAATAGTGGGCAATGAGTGAATAATATTGTTATACAGTATGTGAACAAATGCTTATCCAAATCGGCATGTGTAATACAAGCCAGTGATTATTCCATTAATAGCCTTTAATAGGGTGGATCGTCTATTCAGATTTTCACACTTTTCACAGTACTGACCGACAAATTGTGTTTTAATACAATGTTTTTTCCCCCACTGTTCAGCACAGACAGCCATTTCCTATGATACTGTCCAATATTCACATTTATTACAGTGACAAATCTGTTTCATTAAACGTGGTCTGAGACAGATAGGATCTCAGTGAAAGATCAAGTCTCGGCCTAAGACCAGGGAAAATTGTTTTTTGATAATTCCTCTGTGTTGACATCAAAAGCATCGCCACTGGTCCTGTTTTTATTGCTCCCCCGTCTCTCATCTCACGGAGTTATGCACATCAAAGCAATCCTTTCCATATTGTAATATTGCGACGGGATTCACCCTACGGCTACATGTTTGTAAGGTTCGTACAGTCTAACTCAAAAGTCCTGTTTCATCTCTATTCAAAGCCATGGGAAAAAGAAACAATCTGTTGAAGGAATGGGAAATGAAGGACCTGAGCCTTCCTGTTTTTCTTCTCTTTTTTCCCCCCACTGAGGATCTTATGATGGGAGGGTTGAAGTTTGTGGACTGGAGACGTGGGGGCCATGTTTAAAGAATATCTCCCACATAAACCAAAAACCTCTGTGGCTTGCTTACAGACAACTTTGTCTCCCTCACAAACACACACACACACACGCACATACTTTCTCTCTTCAAACACACATTTCCTGTCAGTGTTAGCAGCCCTCGGGGAGCCAGACTGAGATGGGGGTCAGTCTAATCGCCCACGCAAGCCACTGCATTAAATTAGGCGGCTTGGGCCGCAGGGGCCTTCTTTAATTGTCTCTGCCATTTCAATACACACACACACACACACACACACACACACACACACACACACATAGAGCTACTTATAAACCACACCATAAACAAGGCCTAACTGCCCAATGATGCTCACCTCACAATCACAGGTCCACTGATAGTTGATTACTTTCTAGCACATCGATTCCAGGAAACATTAACAACACAAATTAAGGGTGTCTGCAAAATAGGACTCGTGTGGTTTAGCACCTAGCATCGGCTTAGCAGCTATGATAAGTATAACCGATAGCAAGGGTGAGTGTGGTTTTGTAAAGCGGAAATAAAGCTGCTGTAAATAGGGAGGTTACTGTGGCCTTTACTCTCAGGGCTACTGAAAGAATTAAGGAAGTTAGTTCCTAGAGACTGAGAGAAATGAGAGACAGCTCCTCTCATTCTCCACTATAAAAGATGTGAGATCACAAAACTGTAACCGTCAGAAAGAAAAAGAAGCAGCTCTGTGGTCACAGTTATGCCTTAGGGAAGGTCTGGTTGTGAAATTCTCTGTGATAAGGTAGTTTAATATGATGTGTTCGGCAACTGGAACTGACTCACTAGTCAAAACCTCACAGAGTTTAAAAAACAAATAGTGACAGTACTGAAAGTAAGGGACAGTACACCATGAATGTCCCTCTATTCAAAAAGCCAAGCTTGTCTTTTTTATTTTCAATCCAAAAGCAGAAGGATGATTTACAGCCAAAATTCAAGTAAAAACAAAACAATGGTATAATGGTGTAAAAATCCCCTCCACTTCATCAGAAAAGCCCTAACCCAAGCCTGGGCATTGTATGGCCCCTGGGCCACATCCGGCCCTTCGGCTATCCCTGACCGGCCTGCGTGAGGTTAGTGGGAAATCATAAGTCAAACATAAATAGGTGTACATCTTGTCCAAAATATATTTGCATTGCTTTTGGTGACTTCTATTTTTTTTTTATTTGCGTACGTTCGTTCATGTGTGCAAGCGTATGCAACTTCACTGTAATGTGAACAAAATTTAAACAGATGTGAGTTAGCTATTAGCCCTCCAAAATGTCAGCTCGCGTTAAACAAAGAAAGATCGATACAAATTGTAGAGTTTTTAACAAGACATGGCCTTCTAAGTATTTATTTACTGAAGTCATATGTAAAGCCGTGTGCTTAGCTCATGGAGAATAGATCGCAGTGTTTAAAGATTACAATTTGCAGCACCATTACGAGACAAAACACGCAGTGAAATGCAAGAACTTGACTGATGCAGAGCAGACACAGTCATCTGAAGGTTTGCTAGCTAAGCTGCAAAAGCAACAAAGCCTTTTTACCAAGCTTTGCACATCCAGGGATGGAGCAGTCAAGACCAGCTTTGTGATATCCCACAAAATTGCAAAAAACAGTAAACCATTCTCTGTCTTTTTCATTGACTTTTTCCTCCTTGGCTCTGGATGAGAGCCATGATGTCCACGTAACAGCCCAGTTGCTCATCTTTGTACATGGGATAACGAAAAACTTTGAGATTATGGACGAGCTGGCAGCACTGCAGTCAATGAAAGTGACGACGACAGGGAGTGATTTGTTCACGGAGGTAACTGCATGCTTGGATGAGCTGGGACTGAAATGGGACAAACTGGCAGGTGTTACAACTGATAGTTGTCCAAATCTGAGAGGGAAAAATGTTGGCCTTTTGAAGCAGATGCAAGATAAAGTGACTGAAATGAACCCAGAACTGGAACTGGAATTTTTGCATTGTATTTTACATCAGGAAGTACTGGGTACATCATTGCTAAAAATGAACCATGTTATTGATGTTGTAACTAAAATAGTTAACTGGTCAGGTCAAGACCATTGAATCACAGACGGTTTGTTGTACTTTTGCAGGAGCATTAGACTGAACAAGGTGACATAGGCTACCACACGGCTCTCGGAGGGCTCAGCCTGAGTGCTTAAGAGAATATGGGACCTGAGAGCAGAGATTCAAACGTTTCGTGAGAAGAATGAATGTTAAAAATATATCAAACTGCAGAGCAAGGGCCTATTTGCACATAAAAATGTACAGCCTGGTGTAAACTTTCTTGAGATAGTTTCTTTCAAGCCAATTGGAGGGTAGTGATCTCACACACATACCAACACATCAGGTTCTCATCCATGTTAGTGGCACTGCATCGTGAGTTTTCAAGAAGATTTAAAGACTTCAAAACTGTTAAGAGTGAAATGCACATGATCTGTCCTCCCAACATTTGCAGTGTGGATAATACGTCCAAAGATGTTCAGATCAAACTCGTTGACCTGCAGTCCGATACAATACTGGCAGAGTACTTTAAGTCAGAATCACTACAGGATTTTTATGCTCCTCTCAAGGAGGAGAGCTTTCCCCACATGAGGAGGTGTGCTCAGATGTTTGTTCTCTTTGGATCTACCTACATATGGGAATATATGGGTTCTTTGCGTATCCACCTCAGACATTCAACCTGACTTCAGTGCACACGTTCAAGCCCAACATAGATGAGATTTCTATCACTGAACAAAAAAAAAAAAGAATTGAAAAACAGCAAAAAGGAAGAAATTAGACAACAAACAAAATAGCAATAGCACTTTGTATTAAGTGAATTGAATGCTGGTCTTTGAAATAATGCAAAAAACCTGCATGTTTTATTCACAATTATTTTTGTGAATGTTGATTAAATAGTGCTAATGTTGGTGTTTTTACTGGGTCTGCTTCACATTTTCATCAACTAATCATACATCTACTCTTAACAGTAGCAGAATTAAGTTCAGCCTAAATTCAGCACTGCAACAGTCCCGTTTTCTCATTTGGCCTCTTGGGAAAATTAGTTGTCCACCCCTGCCCTAACGATACTCTCTTGGATAAATGCCCTCTTCACCCTCTTTATATGCCTAAAAAAAATCTGCAAAGTCTGTTTGTCTTCCCTGACTTCTCAATTCAACATCTTAACTCATTCTCCATAATCAGCCTCCCATTCCCACAGCCTCATCATCCCTCAGTCACCCAGAAAAAGGGGCCCTGAAGCCACTCACTCAGGTCCCTTAAGCAATAGCAGACCACTTTTGTAGCTGTAAATCTTTAACAGCAAAAAAAAAAAAAAACCAGGTTAATATTTATGGATGGCAGCTAAACCCAAGAGTGTTGTTCAGCATCTGTATTGGTTTTGAGAGACTCAAGCTAGCACTGTTCTTCCTCTGGTCGTTCTGCAGGTGTGATCATGGCAGCCCACCTTGGGCAGAGAGCCCCGCTCCCAGACCGGTTGCGTGGTGGAGGCACAGGAAGAAGGATCTATGAGGTCTTTGCTTAATGGATCGGGAGCCTACATGTTGACAACATGAGGAAATGCTCTAGAATACCATTTTTACAGAGAATTGCAAAGGGCAGCTAAAAGAAAACATATTTAGAGTGTTTGTTGTTGAACGACAAAAATGCCAAAAGCAAAAAAGGTTCAGAGAACATTCCAAGCAACGGAATTATGATCTACTGTGTCTGATGAGCTCAGTCTGCTAGTAATGAATTTAGCATGCCTCAAATTAGTTTGACAGCACTCAGTCTGTCTTTATCAAAGTGGTTTATGTTTGTCTTATGCAACAATCTGAAATGCCAATTGATCAAAATTCCTAACAAATGTAAGGTTTTGCTTTGCCTCTGTTTGCTATTATTCACCAAAAAAAAAGAAAAAAAAAGAAGTTACGTACAGATAGACCTGCATTTGATGAAAAATAAAAAAGGGTTCTTTGGTTTGTCTTTCTGGAGGAACCCTGGATTCGTTCATTGGACATTTTTTTATCCCAATAGAGGTGAGCATTAAGGGAGTGGCTCAAGGACTCAACAGTGTGGTACTGCAGAGCCCTAACTGCTGCACCAATGCCAAAAATTATTAATAAAAATATTACAAAATTATAACTGGTAAAAATCCAAAGAACCCCTGAGGAACCCTGCTTTTCTGAGAGTGTGCAAAAAAAGTAATGTAATTACTTAACATCATTACTGAAGAACCTTAAAGGCAATCTTTTACGGTATGTTATAAACAAACTAGTGCACAACAGCAAGAAGGGGAATGCAGTCAAAACCCCATCAAAGACCTCCAGGCCACCCAGCATATTGCCACCATTAAAACCACCATGATACATGATGCCTTATACACTTAATTCTGGGACAGTTACTATAAAAACTGGACAGTAGAAATCTTTCAGTACTCTACAGAATGCTAATTACTCATATACAACCTTTCCTAAAATGTGTAATTCCCCACCACACAAACCACTTACTGAGTCATGTGCAAAGTCCCTTAGGGAAGGAACGAGACTCCCGAAAGAAGGAATGGAGAACCGTCAGCAGCGTGCGAGAGAAAAGAGTTGCAGTCATTCTCTCGGGGGCTGTAGTGGATCGTGTATACTCAGACTGTGAGAAAACTCTGGCTTTGTGGTTTGTAAGAACAAATCATCCATTGGATCCTCGTAATAAAGCCTGATCTAAAGGTCAGAATAGCAAGTTCATATAATATCAACCACAAAACAATGACTAGCCCTGAAACCACCACTCAAGACATTTATTGTTATTATATGAAGATATTCAGTATAACAAGGGGCTCTTCACACGAAGCATAGCTAAATAATGAAAGAGGAAAGTAAAAAGGCCAGGACTGAGAACAGTGCTGCGTAGTAGTCCAGCAGGACAGCTCATACGGTCACTGGTGAGCAACTGGCAGTGCCATTTCTCAGTTATTCAAGTCATGAAAGGAAACTACACGCTGACTGAGCTGCCCTCTATCTTTTACTCATCACCACAAAGGCCATGTATAGAGAGCTACTTATATCTAACTTACAATGCTCTCAAAAATGACTATTCAATGTAATGCTCTTAATCATCACTGTAATCATGCAGTATTTGATGGGAACTGTTCACAATTCCCATAAAGCAACACGTGCTGCTTAATAATTTCATCATTTTAAAAGTGCAAATAAGTAAACCCTTTGGCTAAAGAAGAAAATTAGTCCATCTTTGAAAAGCACTGCTCCATCAAAAGGAAACAAATGAGCTCTGAAACCCTAACCGTTTGACACTCGAGCATGGAAAAGGCAGGTGGGTTCGGATCTAACAACCACATGGGATCCATTTCAGGCTCCATTATGGTTGGAGTTTCTACTCCTTTCCCAGCTCTTTGAGTTGCTCAAAGTGAGAGAGAGAGTGCGGAGATCATATAGCTGCCAAGGTTGTTAACCTGCAGGCATTTGTAAAGCTGAGCCGGAGTTGCTTTATTAGTGGAGTGAAATAATCTCTACCAAAGTGGCTGAGATGACGACAGGCGCTGATTTACAATCGCTGTAAATCTGCCAGGATCTGAGCTGCTCCAGCATGCATCATGAAAACTAATAAGTTGTGGGACACACTGCCAATGGCTCTCGATTCATGCAGATTTCGATCGCAGAACATCTGCCAGAGCCAAATAATTTATGTCTTGCTCTCCACAAAGGGGCTTAGATGCCGTTTGATACTCGCTCTCGTTCTGCTCGGGGAAAAAAGGCAAGGCCTCCAGTGTGTTTTCGTCATGGGAGCTCTACCTGTCAGAGTGGAGTCCAAAGCCACATGGAACAGGGATTCAGATGGAGTCTGATCAGAGCCAAATGGAGGTCTCTGGCTCGGTCTTCATCTCTTTAAATTGCTGCTTTCTCCTGGCCCACATCTAACTACACTCTTGAGTGTTGTGATCAGATATAGTAAGAGCTCAGTCTGGACATGTGGAGAATGACTAAAGCATGAGGATTAGAAATACACACACGTGATGGAGTAGATTAATTTAGTAATGCAAATCTTTTATTTTTCCCTGTAAGAAAAATCACTGTAAAGATTTCAGTTAAGTCTATATACTCTATCTTCCTTGGTGCAGCCATTATAGCGTAAAGGTAAGATCTCAGAGTTGAAATGTGTTCTGCCTTGCAAATGAAAATCTACCTTCACAAAACATTTTGTAACAGTGCCGAGATCAAACATCTGGCAAGTGAATCAGTACTCTCAGTGTTAACACTACTCCTGAACAGGTAGCTTCTGAATCCTTAAAGGAAAAACCCCACCCTGAAGATCTTCCATATCAGTATGTATAATAAATATTAGCTCTTTAATAGTACATAAGAATTATTTTATTATGACATTTATTAATTTTAAACTTGGTCGGTCTACAACTCCAACTTTGATGCTAATACCACCCTCCTTGATGAACATAATCTTGCTTCTCTGCTAACTCGCCAAACATATGCTCATTTTGTCAAAAGTTTGCTAATAATTATGTGCTGGCAACCTTTTATTTCATAACCAACTTAACAATGTAAATGAAAGATATTTGATAAAAATTACAGTGAAATCTCAGTTCATTATGCCCTGACGAGTAAAGAAGCGATTAAATAGCTGGCTCTGTTCAGGAAGACTTCCGTCCATCCATCTTCTATGATACTTATCCATTGCAGGTCGTGGGGATGCTGGAGCCAATTACCAATGACTTGTAAGTTGTACAACATCAAAGTAACAAAGTAACATCTCAAGTATATCAAAGCTTCTGAGAAAATGACTAAAACATTGACTAACATTAGACTAAATTTAAAACTGATTTCCACTGATTACATCTTGACTAAGACAAAACAAAACAAAAAGACTAAAAAGTAACTACAGTTTTCAGTAAGTGACTAAGGTTAGAAATAAATTTAAAATTCTTGTCAAAATGAACACTGAAAGTGGATCTAGGAGTTAAGTGTTTGCTCCAATGCTACTTGAACATTGGATAGGTTGAAATAAATTAACATGTTAATAAAATAAAATAAAATAGTGTTTCTGGGTGGGGTTTTTCTTTTAATATTCATTTCCTTTTGGACAACCACTGACAAAAACTCAGCATTTCTCAGTGCCATTGCTCTCATTGGAGCAGTTTGCTCAGGTAGAGTAATTGAACTATGATTCGTTCTGACATCTAAGGGCAACTCCACCCAGCAGCCAGTCATACCTAGCCATGTTTACTCTTATAATCAGGACTGGCGGTCTGCCTCCGATGGAAACGTCAGCCCAGGATCCGCCACAACTATTCCAGCAGACGTCACAGCTACAGCGGCTGGGTAAATATCTCTAAAGTGTGATTGTGACTTGTGCTGCCTGTGAAGCAATGCGCCATTCACCTGGCAGTTGCGAAGCCAACAAAAACAGAGGACTAAATCACACAAATATTTGATGACAGTCCATTTCACCTGAGTAAATAGACACAGGGCCAAAATATTCAATGTTGTTGTGTGTGAGAGAGAGAGAGGTGAAGTCAAAGTCTTCTGGTGAGATCACAAAGATTTGTCCCAGAATGCTTTCAAGGTTTCCTTCAGATAAGAGCCAAGTCCATATTCACTCATCATCAGATGGATGAGTAAGATTTCATCAACTGTGTATAATCAGATGCACATGTTTGCAATGTCACTTGGGTCTCAACAAGGAAGTAGGAGGAATAGCTCACACCTCATACAATACACGACACCAATCTCTTGCATCCAGTGTGGTTATGGAAATTTCACAATGCAAGCACGCCCTCTGCAGGGCGAGAGCGAAACATCAAGACTTCATTCCAGAGCACACTAATGACATCGGAAAGTTTGTGCCCTTAAATAGCTTATATAAAACCCAGGGTCATGCTTCTCCAATCAGATCTATTCTGAAGTGCAGACGTGCCCCAGGCAGTGCTTCAGCTTGGCTAGCTATGCAGATTACAGCCCATTTCACTGGCATCTCTTTCGCTATTAGCCTGCAGAAGCTAATGAGGCAGTAGATGGTGAATATCTAATGGAGTGTGTTGGCATGGTAATTAGAGGGGCTAGTGGCTGAGCGCAGAGGGGGAGTGTAAAATTAGAATCTTGCAACGCCATCCATTTACCTGACATCTGAGGTGGAACATTTCCCAAGACATCAAAAAAAATTGATCTCACTTTATAACTCTAGAGTACAAAAGTTTGAGCATCCCCTTCCTTAGTTCCCGGCTACCAACATGGGGAAAAGGTATTTATATCTAAGTTTGAATTAATCTCCAAAAAAATCCATGAAGGTAAAAATGCAGTGAGGGTGTATCCTAACCCGACATCCAACATGACAAACTGACAGAATTGAAAAGCTGCCCACAGGATAGGAAGTTTAAGGAGTGAGAATAGTCAGTTATTGCTGTGTTTCAAAGTTTTGAATTAATATTTTATATTAGCTTACAATATGATAAATGATATTTATATTGATTCACTATTAATTCCTTAAAATGTACTATTTAATTACTACTACATGTGATCATGAAGGAACATCTATGAAGCCCATCACACTAAATGCCTTAGTAGTTCCTTTGTCCTCGTGGGTGTACAAACTTTTGGACACAACTGTACATAGTGTTGTCAATCAAGAATTAGCAAAATATACATGTGTACACTTTCATCACTAATCAAAACATAGTTCTTAATGTATGACCATATGTTTAGATGCTGCTTATAAATTTTGGCACTCTGTTTTCTGCACAGTAGGTACCTTTGCAAACGTGATGGATTTATATAGCACATCCATGCACAGTGGATATTACAGCAGTGATATCTCCGTCTCTGGAAGCTTTGGCTCATGCTTAGAACTCACCTGGATATTTGTTGTGCAAATCACTCATAAATATTTCCCTTTGCCAGCTATTGAAGCCAGATTTTGAAAGGTTGTGACTGAGTCTCTCTGAAGTCGAGACATGAAAGTGTGGACTCACCGGTGCGTCCTGCGGACCTTCGGCTCAGCTGTAAAAGCAAATCAGATCTGTCGAGCTGAGTCTGCCAGGCACCATTCCCTGCAGGAGCCCAGCACCTCGCACAGGGAGCCATCCAGAAACATCTAATCAAGGCATTTGCATTATGATTCAAAGACAAATTTAAGGCTTAAAGGAACAATCAAAGGCAGACAGCAATCACACAGCAATCACAGCCATGCTAACCGGGGAGAGCTCCGGATAAAAGAGGTGAGATTAGAGAGATTTAAAGCAACATTAAAAGGAGAAAACCCAATGCATCGCTTAATGATTGAGAGGGAAAAGAAGGCGGTAATTTAATTAAAATTCAGCACAGAATACTTAGACATTTACACTGGCAGTACAATATCAAAAATGGTCCGCTATTTAAGGCATAATTTAATTTAAAATATTTCTCCTTTTGTTTCTCAAAAAGACAGCCAGTACAAGTGAATATAAACTTAAAAAATATTTCAGAATTTGAATCATTTATCCCAACAGTCATAACAATATAAACCAAATTTTACAGACCCCTCTTAAATTTGGTGTGATATCCAAGGCACATGGTTCATATCTAGCTCTGTTTTCATCCTCCGAACTGTTCTTGATTATTTTAAGGACTCCTTGCTAAGGATTACCAAATGTTGGATTTTAGAAATAAATAAACGGATGTAGGTTCCCCTACTTTACAACCTGTTTACATCTTGTGAATTCCTTCCAAAGAACAGAAAAAAAGGCTTTCATGTCAATAATTGGACTGTGAGACGGCAGCCCCACGTAACAAATGGACTTTCTCCACACTAATGATCAGCAGACACACCACTCCAAGTTCACCTTAAGCACTCTGGTTAAGAACCAGGGGAATAACGAGTAAACTAATACCTTCTGCTCGGTTCTGCTGAGAGGGAAGCATTCAGGAACATTAAACATCTTTAACACCTTCACCAGCGCACCTTGGCCCGCCAGCTGACTTCCGCTAAGCGTTATTGGGAAGTAAACACATGGGGTCATACGTGGGGGACCGCTTCATCAAAAGAACAGCTTAGCTGTGAAGTGGTTGTGAATGAGTAGGAAGTGAAGTGCATGTGTAAATAGAGTGAGCTAAAATAAAAATAAAAAAATATAAGTCAAAACTGCAATAATGGAGGAAAAAGAGCTGCTGGGTTTTTATGTTGTAGGAAATTATGACAGAAAAGCTGAGTCGTTTTAAAAACAAGTGTTAATAGTGATTTGAGCTGTATTTACTTTAATTGCTGTGAACCACATATTGACTTTGGAATAGAGGAACTTGCGTCTCTCTCTCAGTGAAGACAGGCTTTTATTTATTTATTTAATTAATTAATTTTATATAAATAACTACTTGGAGCCAGTATGGCTATCCACAGAATTTAACTTGGAGGTGCAACTTGTTTATGTCAGTGTCAGAAATTATATTTGGAATATTGGACTCGTTTGCTGCCTCACAGCTCCAGGATTTGATCCTGAGTGCAGATTACAGTCTACAGTCTTACACTGTCTTACAGTCCAGAGTTTCATACATGTTCCCTTATTGTCCATATGGGTTTCCTCCAGGTACTATGTTTTCCTTTCACCTGCAAAAACATGTTGGTGGGTGGATTGGTGACTCTAAATTGCTCCTAGGTGGGAATGTGAGTGTGTGCATGGTGGCATTCCATGAACTGGCTCTGGATATCTCTGGTGTTCCCGGGATAAGCTCTGGATAAACTCATAAGTTTTTCCATGTGAGTAATGTGATCATGTGAAAAACATGTGAAGATGTATTTCACTATTAAGCCCTGTAAACACATCTGGCATGATGTAAATAATGTGATCAAATTAAAAACCACTATACACATGAGAAATTCACTGAACATAAATGAAAGGGAGTGTGGTCTAAAGTAGTAAATCACCGTGACCCTGACCAGGCACTTACTAAGGAAGATTGCATCGTTCACATTCACATTAATGAATGTGGTCCTTCATCTCTGACTGTCTTCTTCATATCTGATGTCATTTGGACCTTTCAGGTAAGCGTCCTAAAAAATTCATTTGTATTTGTATTCATTTAATACATTTTCTGTTCATTCTGAATCACCCTAAAGTGAAAAGTCCACTATATGGGGGGAAAAAAAAAAAATGTGAAAAACATACCACATGAAGAGTCTTAAAAACACTTAAGAAGTTGACCTGACTTTTCTGTAAGGGTAGAGTAGGATTTCATAAGAAAAATGATGAAAAACTGTTCACTTTGAATGAAAACAATGATGAAACAGATTGATGGATCATTTATGTAGACACAGATGCTTATGAATCACAAAGCACTTTATCAAAACCAAAATATGACCACAGAGAGAGGAGGAGTGAAAGTCCAGAGCAAGAGTCACAGATCTCCTGCACTTCCAACCTTTATGCCTGCGGTTCCCCTCTTAACAAGCCTGTAAAGAACCACAGACCTTCTCCACAGAGCTGAAAACCAGGCCACCGCAGGCAAAGCCCGCCTCTTTAAGACGATGAAAAGCCAACACTGGTTTCTGCGCCGACTCCAAACACCCGGACAGTGATTCGGCAAGCTTATTCAGCTAAACCGCGGACACGGCCCCATGCTCTCAGCCCAGAGCAGACATGGGAAATGCGGCCCATTTTCCGTTCTGGCTTTGGGATTATTAAGAAGTTGGGCTTGGAGGGAAAAGAGCCGCATATGGTTTTGCTAAGTCCTTGAGTGAGAAGAAGAACAAGGGGGGGAGCGAGCAGATACACTGGGCATTAGTGGTTAACCAAGAGCTAATGAGGGAAGAAGAAAAACAGTGGGCTCAGATGAAACCATTTAGCGTGCAGCATATAATGTCCTTATTGCGTTTCAGGGAAAAGATGGTGTGTCATGTTAACCTCCTCTAGTGTAATTACCGTGCGGTTAAAAAGGTCTGTTTCGAATCAGCGTTGACAGCTTCGGATTCTTAAACCTGTGTGTTCTAATCAGATCTCTGAACCAAGCGCCGGTTACGTTTATATAAGCACGTGTTCCAGCTGCTTGTTGGCGCAATTTAAAGTGTAAGTTATAAGGGTAGATCTGGGACGGTTTAAAACAACAAACGGTTTCACAGGATGCAGTGCTGGTGAGGCGAACACAGCTCTGCAGTCTTTGCTGGCACATAAAAGCAGATCTCCTGATACCAGCAGTGCTGAGGGTTTGGCTGCAGTAATGGACCTCTCCCATGGCCAACCAATAAATCCTAACAAATGAAAGGGCCTTTCTGTCTGTCTCTCTCCAGCCCTATTTCTCCACATCCCTCCTCCTCTATTCCTCCTTCCTCCCAGGTGTTGGAGTGGCAGGGTCAGGTCAGGATCAGGGAGGATCAGAGCGGGAGACATGTTGAATCCATTCAGCCCAAATCAGGTCCATGTGTCCTCCAGAGTGCCATTATGCTATAAATGAACTTTATAGGGGCAACAAAGTGTTGGGAAGTCTGCAAAAACATTAAAGGGAGGAGTGAGCACAGGGATCAACTCAGGGGGGACTAATGAGGGGGGGGGGGGGGGTCAGTGCGCCGTGGACTGTTCAGTGCTCACTCGCTGGCTAATAGTCCATTAAGAACCCAGACGCAGGCAGCACAAGCCCAAAGAGGAAGCAGATATGATGGCAAACCTTTTAACTGACCTTAAAGGCATTAATGGAGGGAGCATATATGAGAGAGAGAGAGAGAGAGAGAGAGAGAGAGAGAGAGAGAGAGAGAGAGAGAGAGAGAGAGAGAGAGAGAG
>JAQQZX010000023.1:7188144-7201066 GCA_030068355.1 Notoglanidium maculatum
AGAGAGAGAATAAAAGAAGGAACGCAAGGGAGAGAAAGGATGCGAGAGATAGGACGCGTGTGTGTGAGAGCGAGCGCGAGAGAGTGCGAGAGCGAGTGAGTGCGCATGAGCGTGTCTCTGGTTCTACTTATGGTCTGGAAATGAGATTAAAGGGAAATCTCCAAACAGATTGAATTGTATTTGCAATAATTGCTGTGAACAGCTTATACCACACAGGCCACAAATAACACAGCCATAAAAAAAAGACAGGGTGAGGAGAAAAAACAGAGGGAGGAGAAAGAGGCTGTGATCTGAAACTGCTCTCTCACTTCCTTAAGCAACCAAATACAAGAGAAATGTTGGATTCATTAGAAAGTATAAAGTATGAGGTTAAAGCTCAAATACACTCAAAGGATTTTAGTTCAAAGCGCTGGAATGTCCTCCTTCCCAAACAGTGCCACATGTTACAGCTGATAACGTTCTCAAAACATATGGACCGTTTCAGAGCGCAACCGCTAAACAAGCTGAAGATGATGACAAAACACTGAATTAAAAAATAATACTTTTATATCTGAGCTGATGACGAGCCAGAGAACAACAAAGCAAAACAGAACAGATAAGACTGGTTATATATCTCCCAACAGGCATCTGCATCTCCCGTGACTTCAAAAAAAAGAAATCCTTTTAAAGGAAGTTCAATATTGTCTCTCCGGCAAGACTCCACATCAGGCTTTATAGGTATTTGTGGGATACCAAACCTTCCAGCGAAACACAAAAGTATAAATCAACGCAAGCCACAAGATAAAAGAGAAGCCTTCATGCCAAAGAGCGCCCTGTCATTCCTGCCATGATTGTGTTTAAAGTAAAACCACATGCGCTGACAAACATGAAGTAAAATGAAATGAGAGAGCAGCGTATGGACAAAGCATGATTTGATTAGTGGCTTTCAAACTGGAGGCTGAGGACATCCAGTGGGGGATCTGAAACCTGGATTATTACTCTTATTCCTCTTCTTATTAAAATAATTGTGTTGGCTTTCATTTAATTTCGTTTCTACCAAACGTCTGACCAAACATCGAACCTAGTTTCAAGGGGGTCGACTTCTTGCTGGTCAGGATTGTGGTGGATCCGGAGTCGATCCTGAGAACACTGGATGTCCATCACAGGGCCCAGCACACATTCACACCTATGGAGAGATTTACAGTGGCCAATCTACTTATGGCATGATTTGGGAGGTGGGAGGAATCCGGACAACCTGAAAGAAACCCATATAGACAGAGAGAGCATGCACAGATTCACAACACAGAGTACACAACTCCGGATCGAACCACGAACTGGAACTGTAAGGAGGCAATCGTGTCACACTCACTCATCATAGATCTTTAAACAGCCACTATGTAGGATTAAGGGGGATCTATTAGCAGAAATGGAATAGAATAATCACAAGTATATATTCATTAGTGTGTAATTACCTGTAACTACCAATCATTGTGTCTTTGTAAGCTTAGAATGAGCACTTTATAGCTACACAGGGAGCAGCTACACTTCTACAGAGCCACCATGTTGTGTCGCAACAGTAGCCCAAGATGGACAAATGTCTAAAGAGACTCTTCTGCGTTTTGCATTTTTACAAGTAACAGTGTGAATCCTGGTGCTGGCTGACAAATTTGATAACCCAAATTTTGAAAAATACAGGAACTTGCTTATTATTTAGCGCAGAAAATGTCAGAGAGTGTGAATGTAAGTGCACTTGGAAGTAAGGCACCTGATGTTCTACTACACGCTTGGAAAGGGAGTGGTGGTGGGCCTTCAGTCTTAAGTGTTTCCTACATGCGCTGAGTAGACTATTGAATGATAGATAGATCACGGAAAAAAAAAAAAAAAAAAAAAAAAAGAGGGAATGCCACAGCAACCCAAAACAAAGAATTTAATCTAAATTAAATCAAGGCTGAAAATGAATACAGAATTACTATGCCAAGCTGCCAGTTTATTAGGTACAATCCAACAAAATGTACATTCCAAAATGTGGACTAAATCAAGCAGGCGAGCATGACTAGCAACAGTTAGGGTTCAATTGAGCCCTGAAAGGCAAACGCGACCTTAGTAAATTTGATTACAGACTAAAGTTGGTACTAGGTCAACAATTGTCAGTTCCGGCATCTATTCAAAAACAAACATTGCTTGTGGCTCAGCGCATTAAAGAATGATACAGGTGAGAACCACACATAAAGCAGCCCTCATACCAATGTACGGAGAAAAAAAAAACTACATTTCCTTTGGACATGATCAAAACTGGACAACTGTGGAGTGGGGGGAAAAAAAACTCAGTCTGAATGATCCAGGTTCCTACATGGCATTGCTTTTGCGTGGCTTGGCTAGCCTGTACAGATAAATTTCCTTAACATTATCAAGGACAACATGTGTCCAAGTTTCAATAATGCACAATAAGCACACTAAATAATGCACACTACACTGAAATCCCCATTTTGGTTATATTAATGGTTTACATTACTAACCATCACGCATCCCAAAAGTGAAATTAATTTACTGAAAATTAACCCAAATATGGATGTTTACACCTAATGTTATATTCTGCTACATTCATGGGACAAATAAAGGTGATGTGCATTAATACAGGAGCATATTAGGGGCTAACACATTCAGCACATCCATTCATTCATCATCAGTAACTTTATTAAACTTAAACTTTAAAATTATTAAATTGTTTATATTTTGGAAAATGGCCCCATCTAATTTCATGCACAGGTAGGCCTGGTCAAGGGGTCTGCAAGAACAAGATAAAAAAAAATATAAATAAAATAAATAAAAAAAGGAAAAATAGTCCTGCCTCCAATGTTCTAGGCCTCTCCTGATGTGCAACCTACTGAATTAACAGACTGAGACATTGTAGTCTAAAGCTGGCACTTTTATTGATGTCAGAATTCACTACTGTTTAAAACAAAACAAAAACAAAAAAGAATATAACTTGGTGGGGGAAAAAAAGCAAACGACTTCAAAATCAGAGAGCTAAATGATTAGGCTCATCCCGCAAGATTCGGCATTGTCTGTACAGAACTAAAAATCATACAAGTTAGTAAAATTCAGTAGCCCTTTGTATGCAATAAATTACCATCAGCATAGCCAATTAGCATAGGAGTGCAGTCAACGTGCTAATAAACTTGCCGCTGTAACATTTTGCTCATGTCAGTGCTAAAGCTAAAGGTCAGCTAATGGCTTCTGAATAATGCACTGTACTATTTCAGAAGGGGAAAAAAAAAAAAGACATTAATTAAATGAAAAAGTACCTTGAATAGGTAAAGTGTCATTCTAGTCCAGTCCTGCTGAATAGTATTACCATAAACATGGTGACCATTAATCAAAAGTAGTACAAAGCCCTGATAAAAATATCAGATATTGGAAGCACCGAGGAAAAAAAAAAAAAAAAAATCGCAAATGCATCACATCTGCAGCTATACAGTGAAACAAACCACAAAAAGCTATTTATGTTATCAAAACTTGGCCAGCCAAGTCACACCACAAGAGGGCAGCATCATCCAGGCAATAAGAGTAGATATCCAGGTTGTGTCCTGCTTCACCTAGCACCATTAACATTCACTGACTCAAATCCTTGAAAGCACAGCTGGCTACCACATCATCAGTGAGCTAAACGTGATCAAGGCTGATCTAAATTAGGGCTGATTCTGAGCATGTGTCAAATCATTTGGACCTTACATCTTGTGCCTGCCCAAAAAAAGAAAGAAAAAAAAAAAGGGTTAGGAGACCTGCTCCCTGACCACTATATGTGTATATAGAAGAAAAGGTTGAGTTTTATAAATCCCAAAGCACAGTGTAGAATCTGAAATCCCACAATGCACACGCTGCAGGAAGTAGGGTGTATCGGAAATAGATTATTTTCCTCCCTAGGCCTTTTCGTTGGGTTTCCACAGCAAACCCACATATCGAACAACTCAGTTATTCCTGCTGGACATCTCTTAACATTATAATTAGAGCCATCAGGAAGCACTCTCAGAAAAAAAGGTAGTAAACTCATCACTCTTTCTACATCTTTTGTACTGGTAGTATTTACATTTGACCTGGTAATGTGAACGTATCATACTTTTTAAAAGGACTTAAAATATAAGACAGTTATTACAGACCACTGGTGTACTTTTAAGGAGCTTTTTAGGGATAAAATTGAAAAGTACATTAATTCTAAAAAAGTGCACCACCCTAGTGAAAAGCAAACCTACAGTTTAGTACCTTTTTTCTCCTTTTCACTGATTCAACATTATAGTATGCAGGAGAAAAGTATTGTACTTCTTACAGACAATACTGCAAATGCTACTCTTAAGGCTTATGATGCTTATACTGATCTGTGATTAGTGAGATTTCTAATATCTCTGATGCTTTTTGACTGATCCTATTTTCGAACTGCACACCTTCAGTGGATATAGTGGATTTGAGTCAGAGAGTGTCTCTAGGCTGGGTTTAACACACAAACTGCTGTCTCATTCGGATAATCTGCAGCAACGCTGCCTGAACGTCTTCGTCCATGTGACCCTGAAAAACACAAGCAAGCCCATACTGTTACGATCTGAGCAAATTTGGTTTCAGCCACTTTTTAAGCCGGAGGTGTGGTTTAGCCTTTGTACAGGGCTGCATGAGATTTCAACTGTGCAGCGGCCTGGGAAAACTCTGGTAATGGTCAACTTTTGAGATACTGAAAACGGCAGGTTTTTGGGAACCAGAAGTAACATTATAGCAATTTAGCAAAATTTAGCATTTAGTCGGGTTATCATCGAAAGTGACATTTTTACGATTCCCTTCCAAAAGACACCAACACACAATGTAAGGGCAAATGATTTACTATTTTCATGTTTAATTTTCAAAGATATCTTTTTACCACCATATTTGTCACGTTGGCTCTTTAAGGAAGGCTAGGCTTCCTGCACAGATTGTGGTGGTTAAAGTAGAGATGTAAAAGTATATTAAAGTATATAAGCACTTTCGGCTGTTTTGCTGTTTTCCAGCCACCGAGTCATTGGTTTCCCCAGACCACTTTACAAACGACCTGAAACCGATCTGACTACGTGAACAGATCTGAAGTTTTAAGAAACGAAGTTTTAAGAAACAGTAAACAATCAGAAACGTACTCAGACAAGTGCACTTGAGTCGTACCTGTGCAGCACTGAGGAGATGAGTTCGATAAATTGAAACCACCTCTCTGTGTTGCCTCTCAGCATCCTGTGACAATGAAGAAAGAACAGGTCAACAGTGAGGTTGTGAGTAATGAGGAACAGATTTCTCTTGTGAACATGTCTCAACTGTAAATAGTGGTTGCAATTTTCCCAGTGAGTGTGCGATTGCGAGAGCGAGTCAGACAGTCAGAGTTTGTGTTATTGTAACTCTATTATCCTCGTGTCTTAGAGCTCAGAGTGGCAGAAGTCCACGTTTACTTGCTCTCGCTCACTCAGGCTCACTAGCCACAGTAATTCTAAACCACAGTTAAATCCATCCACAGAACATCCACTGTTTGGAAAAAGAATTTTGTGTGGATCAAATGGATCAAACTCAATAAAATGCAAACCAAATGTAATAAAGTTTGGAAACAGCTTCAGTGAGGCTTTTTCATATAATCCAATTTCTCCCGAGACTTGAGCAGTCCCTCTCTGGCCCAGTTTCACCCCAGTGACTCATTCAGGCACATAATAAAACATGGATTTGGTCATAAATATGAAAATTTCATGAACATATTATTTTTGCCCAAGCACCAAGTGGGCTGGCCGGAAAAGGCATATTTGCTCCCTGACTAAATTTATGGTTCACTTTTGTAAACTTATTCAGGAACTGATTACTGTTTACATGCTTAAAAGTTTCTGGAATTGACTGAGAAACAGACTACATGCACTATTGATATTTTCCTCAGTTCTTGAAAAAGCAGAATGGTCTCTGTGACCGCTTAATACAGAACAGAAAATGAGCTATTCATGCTCAAGTAGTACATTCCTGGTAATTACTTTGCACCCATGTTTCAAAGTCATTAAACCTTTCACGACCACCTCCTTGCATCATGTTTAACTTAATTTATCGGAACACATTTTGTGTCACATTTTGTGAATTGCCTGCTAGTCAGATTACATAATATACCAAATACTAATATATGGAATAATCTATAGTATATACCATATATACTGCTGCAGTGTACACGACACACTAATTCATACACAATAGAGCAGTCATTACTCAAGGAATTTGCAAAATGGGCAAACAGAGAAGCCAGGTAGTAGAAAATGTAGATCTATAACAGGTATTTAAAAAAGAGAAAGCCTTTTTTGCCGGTTTATTTAGACAAAAGTGAAGGAAAACAGCAACACATATCTGATGTTTTGCATGTTCCGCGTTCTGCAGTTGTTGCTTGGTTGGGCCAATTTAGCCTAATCAGTATCGACTGGCATATTTATTTCCATTGTAACCAAACACTATTGTTTTATGCCAAACTAAATCATGTTTAATTACGGAATGGTACTGTAATGTGCCCCATGTTTGTAGATGCACTGGAAGTGTTTAGCTGAAAGTGCTACTTACAGCCAGCTGCTGCTGGAGGCTCTTGACCTGTGCCTGGAGTGTGTCAATGTGTTGAGCATGTCTCTTGTTGGGAGTGTTGCCAGTGTAAGCCAGCTGGGACAGGCCATTGAGAGCCTGTTTCAACCTCTCCACATCTGCCAACAGCTCTGTGATCTGAAACATACAGATTCACTTATTTAAAACATAAGTAGTTGACAAACAAGGGTTACAAGAGCATGCGCATTGGAAGACATTCTGTTACATATACCAGATAAGGACCTGCAAGAATCCAGACATGTATTAGTCCAAATATTTACATGACATGAACATTATAATCCTCACCCTTTTGTCTTTGGCCTCGATCTGTTCTGAGGAAGTCTGAATCCTTTTCTGGAGGTCTCCGATGGTGCTCAGAGAGTCATCGTATCTCTCTTTAAGATCTTGGATCTCTTTCTCAATTGAGGTGCTCTTAGCTTGCAGGGCCTCCGTCTCCATCCTTGCTCTATTCTCACCTTCTTTGGCCTGGGCTGATTCCTGGTATAGCTCCTCACACTGCTCTTCTAGGCCAAGGAGCCGATCACCGAGCTCTCCTACCTCCTCCTCCAGCCTCTGCTTCTCAGCTTTGAGCTCGACCAACTGACCTTCGTGGCTGCGAAGGTCATCCAAGGCATGCGTCGCTCTGAGGAGCTCTGTCTGCAGAGTAGCTACGTCCTCAGCCCTCTGGGCGCTGGTCTCCTCTTCTTCTCTCAGTGCCAAACGGAGCTTGGCCACTTCTTCCTCCAGGGCCTCTTTGGCATGGCTGTGTTGAGTCAATAGGTCAGCATCAGTTCTGTATCTCTGCAGCTCTTTTTCCAGGTCATGGATGTGCTGGACCTCCAAATTGTAGGCCTCATTGAGGCGCCTGCACTCAGCATGTGCCTCCTGCAAACTGCAGGTCAACGAGTTCCTCATGGCCTCAAACTGCTCTAGATGAACATATTCATTTTCTAGAGACTGTTGGAGGTTCTTCATTTCACTGTTGCAGAGCGATTTCTGTTCCTCCAGTTCAGCTCTCTGAACAGTTACCTCCATGTACTGCTGTTCCAGTTCCACTACCTTTAGACTCAAGTTCTCCATCTGTCCTTTATAGCCATCTTCTATTTCTCTGTATTTTTCACTGGAAACCACGTTAGCCTCCAGTTTCTTCTGCACAGATTCCATCTCTAATTTCATAGTCTCCTTGTCTTGTCTCTCATACTCCACATCAGTCCTTGCACGTTTGTATTTCTCCTCCATTTTTCCTAGCTCCTCTCTTAGATCCTTCACAGTAGTATTGAAGGCCTTTTCTTTTTCCTCCAGGGCACTCACCGGAACAAATTTAGATTGAATGGCTTCATGAATAGTGTCCAGCTCTTTCTTCTGGTCTTCGATTTCCTTGTGAAGTTTTAAAGTACCTTCTTGAATAGACTCATACTTGGAGACGGCCTCTTTAGCCCTTCTTTCTGCTTCAGCTAAAGCACTGTTCAGCTGGCTTTTTATTGCCTCATGGTCAACCATGCCGATATATTCCTTTTCCAATTTCGCCTGAAGATTTTCTTTTAACGTAGCGCTTCCTTCTTTCACCTTCTTCAACTCGTCATCTTTAACTTTTCCATCTTCCTCCAATTTGTGAATTTCAGCCTTGGCTTCCTCCAAAGCTTCATGCAACTCTTTCTGCACTTTCTCATACACTTCTCTTTTAACAAACTCTCCTTCCAAGCTCTGTTTCAGTGCAGTGTTCTCAGATGCCACAACCTCAAGCTCCTTCTCTTTATCTTTATACTTCTTCTGGAGATTCTCTAGATCCTTTTCCATCCCTACTTTATGGGCCGAAAGTGCAGCCACCTCACTTTCATACCTTTCATTGGGTACGTGAGTGCTCTTCAGGCTGCTCATGTTTTCAGCTAGAGTGGCCTTCTCCTCCTGGAGCCTCCTCAACTGCTCCTCAGCATGACTTCTCCTCTTGGTTGTCTCATCAAGCTGGTCCTTAAGCTCTTCTATAGCAAAATTGAGAGTCTTCTTCAATCCCTCATGAGTCTCTACAGGAACAAACTGTGTCTGGAGGTTCTTGCTGAGCTCATGCAGCTCTTCTCGAAGCAGCTCCCTTTCATCTTCACCATCCTCAACCTCACAGATCAGCGACTGACATTTAGAAGTGACATCTGCCAGTTTTTTCTTCAGGATATCACTCTGTTCCTCCAGAGCCACCCTGAGTCTCTCATGCTCCTGAAGCGGGACAGTGTCCTGGTGATCCTCCTCCCTGTGGAGCTCAGCCACCTCCTCCAGAACACGATCGTAATCCTCCCGCAGCTCCACCAGCTGCCTCTCCTTTTCATCCACCGCATTAGTTAGAAGGTTCTTCATGTTGTCAAACTTCTCTCCAGGCACCATGGTGACTATACGTTTCTCTGTTTCTTTAACACGAGCCTCCATTTCTAGGAGAGTCTCAGTCATCTCATCACGCTCTTCTCTCATAGCATTCAGCTCAGCTGTCAGCTTCTCGACCTCTTCAGCTAAGAGAGCTTCACTCTTTTTATACTCCTCCAGAGCTTTTTCACTCTGCTTCAAATGATTCCTGACACGGCCAACCTCTGCTGATGCACCTTCATATTTAACCTTGACCTCATTGAGCTGAGCTTTGAGGTCATCTAACATTTGGTTGCCAAGATGTTCCTTTACTGTGACCACATGTGCCTGTAGCTGCTTGACCTTAGCTTCAGAGTCCAGCATCCTCTTTTGGACGTCTCCCAACGCCCCCTCTAGCTCCTGAACCTGCCGATCTGCTTCTCTCTTTGTGGAGTCACGACTCTGAACCAGTTCTTCACACTCCTTGATCTTTCGCGCGAGTGCTGCCTGGAGGCGTCCCACATCTTCTTGTGAAGCCTCCTGCTGCTTACGGGTGGACCTTAGCTCCTGATGTAACGTCTCCACCTCGTTAAGGATTCCGATCATTGAGTGAGAGAGCTCCAAGGGCCGGGATACAGAACGAGATGGAACAGAAGGCTGCAGAACCTGCAATCAGAAAGTGCAAGATTTCAAAATTAGGCAAGCAGCTAAGCAGGATGTGTGTGGTTTAATACATATTTGTACTTTTTTCATGTTTAACATGGTGCTCATAAGTAGACAACACAGTAAAATAAACAGATTTGTGTTACCTTTTCATATTTAATATTATTACACTGTAAGAGAAGACATGTTCTAGATGCAATTCATTCGAATATCTGGCCAAAATCTCCATTTCTACATTCAGTGTCTTGCCTTAAACACAATAAATCAAATTAACAGGTGGCAGAAGAAAATGAGAAAGATGAATCAATTTCCACTAGACACCGTCTGTCTGCATATAGTAGACCGTGTTAAGCACAGAGTGGAGAGGTATAGAGTTTCAATCGGAAAATCCTACTGCTGTATTACACCATTAGAAAAGTTTCTCTTATTTTTAATAACCATCTGCTAACATCATAAAAACTGCACTGAAAAATAACGGGAATTAGAAAACATGTAGTAAACACCACCACAAATAAGCCGGGAAAGAATATTTTACCTGAGCTGAATCCAGACTGTGTGCTTGTCTGACAAGAGTAGTTTCTTTTCCTGCACAGGGAAAAAAAAAAAAAATCCACATAAAGTTTCATTTAGAAAGTCATAATAGTTCATACGAATGCATACTGGATATTTCTCAAATTCACAGAGAGTCCTAGACCTTTAATTCACATTACTAACTCACCTTTAATCACAGACTGGCCTGCATAATCTCCCTGCAAAATAAAATCATGCAAATGTACTAATTAGAGTCATCTTATTAATGTGGTTAGAACACATGCCCCATGATGCTGCATGGTATTTCATCATCATTTGCCCAGGCTAGACACTCACCAGATGGCTCCGGAGCTGAACCTTCACGGTCTCTGTAGCTGAAGTCTCTTTCTCTCTGGCTGCCAGCATGCGCTTCAGTTGCTCCCTCTGATTACAGCAACAGGATAGGAAAGTGAGAGGGAGTCAGTCATCTTTCATGCTTAAGCATTAAAAAAAGTGGTCTGGAGACGTGCTGCTAAAAGAGCGGTGGAGAACCACTGACGAAAAGCAAATTACCTCTTTGTGAATGTCCTCCACCATTGACTTCTCCTGCAATGGGGATAAAATAAAGTGAACCATGAACTCTAATTACAGCAGTGTGCATTAGGTTACAGATCAATTTCTGATAGATGAATAGTGAAAAGCTCATATAAGGAATAACACAAGACAGACCGTGTGGTTATTTGAAAATAATTCTATATTAGTTACACTTAATATCGTGAAGAAACACATATTTATAGCCTTGCTTAGGTTATAGCCTCATTTTTTATTTCATGCCTCTGTGCCATGACTCTTACTGAAAGTACGGACACCCAAGACCCATTCCGTACATGTTAAATAAACATCTACTCACAAAACGCTTCACATCAATGATTATCCATTTTTCTTTGTTAAACAACAATTTTTAAAAATCTGCTATAAGATTTTATCATTCAAGTCCCTGAGTATGAGCTGTTACCGTTGAAACTACTACTATGAACCCATGTTACAGCCAGAAACATTAAATTAATCCACACCTTCTGACTAATCCGATTCAAGAACTCGGCGGCGCTGTGGTATAAGCAAAGACAAGGCGCATAAGGGCATTTTAAAGAATCACAAAATCTGTTAAAAATATATACAGGTTCAAAAATGCTTACAAGAAAATCCCAGTAGGCAGAGACAATTTTAATCACAAAAACCCTAGCATATGTCGGTGGATAAGTCGGCTCAAATGCTATGAGCAGTGACAAATAGCATGATCCATTAGGGAAGTCCTGCTTGCAGATGAGTCAGCAGTTTTAAATGACTCTTCAGTGAACAATGACAGCGGATTCATACATGCACTGTTTTTTACATTCTTTGTAGTCAACAATATTATTCTTGCAGTGTAATTTATTCAAAAAGCTTCCACTGAAACCTCTTTTCCACATCGGGGCTTTCCATTAGCATGAATTCATGCATCTTTACATGTTTCGTGTTACCTTCCTTAATTAAATCAAGTAGCTTGTTTTCCCCCCTTTGTCTGTCCAAACAGTGCTTGAGTGTTTGAAAATGTTGGTTCTTATTGGTGGATTGGACTCAGCTAAACAATTTAATTCAATGAAAAGAGCCAGAATTCCCAACAAGAATGACCTACTGACCTAAGAAACCACACCCTTCTGTTCATGTTTTCTATTAGTTCACAAAATGAGGTCCACACGTCAAAGTTATTTGTGTTTGGTCTGAGCACTGTTTTAGCCGAAAAAGCAGAAAAGCATTGTATCGGTATCGCACACGGTCATAAATTGCAAATGATACAGCTAAACACCTCTGCGTGTTTGGGTGAGTGTATGTGTGTGTACCTGACTGAGCTGCTGTTGCAACATACTGAGTTTGTCCAGTAGAACCCTCTGTTCCTGATGATACTTCCTCAGAGTCTCCTGTTGGCTCTCATTCTGCTTCTCAAGATCCTGAAAAACAAACACAAATGCACTGATTTCTGACTAAATACTGCAAGCCAAAAACTCCATTGACAAAGTCATACAGATAAATGAAATTAGTTCCACTTACATGAATAATCTGATCCCTGTTAGATGATGTCTCAGGGGCCACATCCACAGACAGCTGTAAACACGAGAGACGAACAGAGAATCAGCTGAGCTGGGTGGAAATCACTACCAACACTGGTCATGATCAAACATATGCTGAGACTTAAAAATAAACATTGCTGTCAAAGCTGCTTAATAATGTCATAACCATTTGGTGAGTTATTACACTCCTAATACACCGCACTTCCTTTCTCCAACAGCAGGTGGAAGTAGCGTCAAGCTGGAAAACGGACCACGAGTCAATACTGCAGTGCTTATTCAAATATCAGCTAAGGTGATTTTGTTGCACATGTCCATCACTCTAGGCTTTATAAAATAAACAAAACATAAAAACGAAGCTCCCAGCTCAGGATTTGTGACTAATAATAAAAGCAAATAAAAACTAACAACTGTGTCAGATCATATATAAACCAGTCCTGTGTGGAAAAACTGAAAAATGTATACAATCATGTGT
This sequence comes from Notoglanidium maculatum, assembly GCA_030068355.1. NCBI lineage: Eukaryota > Metazoa > Chordata > Actinopteri > Siluriformes > Auchenoglanididae > Notoglanidium > Notoglanidium maculatum. Next base: position 7,200,805 of record JAQQZX010000023.1, read on the forward strand.
ATGGAAAAACCCTGACTACAAGAATTAGACATGGTTTCCTCTCTTCCCTCTCCTTAAAGTGCACTTAATAGTTTTTCAGAAGTTTACTAAAGCTAGCTGATTAAAATAAATGTAAATTACAAGCTACAGAATGGTTGCTTAATGAATCGACAGCCAAAATGTTTCACCTGAAATGATTGGTACTGATACACTACCAGTCAAAAGTTTGGACACGCCTTCTAATTCAATTGTTTTCTTTATTTTTATGACTTTAAAAGAGACT
>JAQQZX010000023.1:7206562-7227004 GCA_030068355.1 Notoglanidium maculatum
AGTAAATGATAAAAATACAGTAAACAGCCCTATAGAGCAACTATAGTAATCCATATTAACAAGGCACACGTGTTCACAGAAAAGTGTTCCAGGTGACGACTTCATGAAGCTGGGTAAGATAATGATAATTGTATCATCACGGTACAAATGTTGACTACTTTGAAGAATCTAAAATATGAAACATTTTGTTTTTTTACACTTTTTTGTTTACCACATAATTGAGTATATGCCATACATGTTGCGTCATAGTTTTGATGTATTCAGTAATGTTTTACAACGTAGAAAGCAAAAAAAAATAAAGAAAAACCTGTTGTGTCCAAACTTTTGACTGGTAGTGTATATATATATATATATATACACATACACACACACACACACACACACACACACACTATATAATATCAGCACGGCTGTGATTCGGTTGCAGGCACGAGGCACGAGTACGCAGGCTAAGTGCTGTAGCTAATCACAGCTGTGCTGATATTCAGTGCAACTGCACAACCGTGAGTGTGATATTCCTTTTAAACAACAGTACTCTAAAAGGAAAATTAAAATCAAGTAAATGACATTTTGGACACAATACAGCCAAATGTTCCGTTTATTTTTGCTCTGCGATCCCAAAGAAGCTACACTTACTTTATAGCATGTTAGCTAGCTCACACTGATTGGTACTTCGTACAACGCATCAGTGAGATGCTGTTTTGTGATAAATGAAACATCAGTGTGGGGTGACTATACTGCAGTACCTGTCTCTTCTTCAGTTCCACCTTGCTAGCTTCTTTTGCTGTGAATACAGATTAAGGAAGTGTTAAAATATTAACATCATAGCTTACTCTACAAAATAATAGATTGCATTCATCAGAGCTTAATTCAGACAACAGAGTTCGCCAAGACAATCTGTGATTATCAGGACAGTCATAATGAGGACCTTTTCTAATGACAATAAAAAAAATAAATAAAAAAATGTCACTATGACTTATGACAAGCGGCGCACACACGCGCGCACACTTTCTCCATGCTGTGAACACATGGTTGGCTCTGCTGTACAGCTCGCTTTCCTAGAACAGTTCATGCTGTTTCACTCACACTTCATCCTCATTAATTTCCCTCCTTGTTCCATCTGCAGTCCTCTTTCTAAACCTTACTCATTTTCCTTACCCCACTCCTCATTCAAATGTTTCCTCACGCACACACACATATATATATTTATATACACATACACACAAAAATCTCCACTCATACACATCAACATCTTTGCCCTCTTACATCAGTTTTGCACTGAAGCAACAATTTCTATTATTTTTCAAGAAAAACATTTCGTAAATCAGTGTAACATAAAATCAGAGGTGCCAACGCTGTTGACAAGAAAATCAATGACAGGACAGTGTACCAAGCAAGCGCATAAAAACAGACCGAAAGATGCGTTATCTAGTATCGGTGCTCAGTGGGGTGATTTTACCTTTCGCATTATCCAGATAGCTCTTGACAAGGCTGATGAGCTCTGGGTTTTTGCTGATTCGGGCATAGTGAAAGCTATCATGGCTGAAGCTATCCACAGCAGTGACATCAGCTCCACTCTTCAACAAAACCTCTACAGCGTCCTTACAGGCAAATTCACATCCCAGGATCAAGGCGGTTCTACAAGAGCACATTTGTATTAACACATCAGTATTCTGAACTCAGCATTAACTATGTACTTAAACACTGCTCAGCACGGCAAAAGATGACTCTTAGCAAGTGGAAATAGCTCGATGATAGTCAAATGTATCTGGTATATCCTATGAGTTTGTGATGAACCAAATATCGTGATGATTAAACCCATTTCTAGATTTTTTTTTTTTTTTTTTTTTTTTTTTAAGTCTTGTTCTATTGGCAGATAATTTTGCCAATTTTAATCATTTATTTCAAGAAAGAAGCAAAATTAGGTACCAGTAGAATAAGACATTTTGAAACTAGAAATTAGAAAAATGTCTAGAAATAGAACTAGTAATCTAATATTTGGTTAATATTTGATAAATTCAGCTACACTTTATTTTGAGAAAGCTGTGTATGTGTGCAGGCCTCTCGTGATTGTGAGCTTTATCAACACTACAAATGAACATAAATTAAATTTCTGCTTGGCCTTCACAAGCAAAGAAATTCAAAGGGATGACAGGACAAATAATAAATCTAACAACATATTACTGAAATACACAGTTTACTAGAAAATTTTATAATCACAACACACTAATGAACAATCACAATTTTACAATATATACAGTAATAACTACAGCAAAAATTTATATAAATAAAAAATGCATTATCCTAAACTGATATAGTAAATGTCAAACAATATGCTTTAGGAATAGTGGCCAAGTTATAATTTTGCTAAATCGCTACAAACAGTTCACTGATTATACCGAGAATAATGATTAATATATGAAATTTAGCCAAAACCAGTGGAGTGTCTCAGTTCTCTGTTATTAACATTTAAACACGAGTGCTGCTTTTAGAGATGCATTAGATCCACTGCTAATGTCTGAACTGAACGTTGTGATGGCCAGTGAAGACACAGCCAAAAACTACAGATTTTTAAAGCAATGTCTGAGGAAAATAATTAAACATGACGTTATGAAATAAATAATAATAGGAATTAATTGGTAGATACAAACTTGTGTCTTAATTTACACATATTTCACCCGCAAACTGTGATCTGCTTTTTCAGTCTAGACTTGGATGTTTTTTTCCACTTTTAAAAACAAATGCCTGTTATTTAAGCAATTGAAAAGCTCATTTCCGAGAGCACCACTCGAGAAAAACGCAGCTTCCTCGGGGGTCCGAGCTGCACGGAGGTAATTTTACAATCCAGAAGTTGAGTGTTCATGTTAAGCAATCACTTAGCACAAGTCAGTGTATAAATCAGAATACTACATGTATATGAATGTCTTTTCTTGCATCTCTACTGAAGCCTGAATACGGGCCTGAGTGAGGATATGAGGCTAAGGTTTCTTTACTTGTTCTGCTTGTCGCGCACTCGGATATCGGCCCCTCGGTCCAGCAGGAGCTGGCAGATACGGGGATGACACATCTGAGTGGCCAGCACCAACGGAGTTCTCCCATCCTGCACACAGAAAGGGAAAAAAAAAAAAAAAAAACGCCACCAAATGTCATTCATTCGTCGACAGCACATTTCAGACTCAAGAGTAACTATAACCTGAATTAAAATGCGACACTCTGGAAACTACACTCCTTCCACGCAGAATGAATACAGCCTCAGCAAGTCTTCAAAGCTTTTCAATTTATTCAAGAAGATTTTAAGGAAGTCAGTGTAGACGTGAACTCACTTTTCATTAGAATTAATGAAATGAATGAACAGTTACTAAGCACTTTCTACACAAAGCCACAGCTGTAACCGGACACCTGTAGTGCAGAAAAGCCTTTAAACAGAAACAATACAATAAAACCACATCGCATGCAGTCACACACCATCATGTGCATTTCCCACGCTCAGTCCTAGTGTGGTCAAGGTGCCATGTGAATGCAGGAGCCGACTTAAATTTGAAAAGTTCATCATCATCATCATCAGAGCACCATGCACACACATCTAGTCATCTTTGAAAGCTGGTATCATTTTCTTCTTAGCATATTTTGGTATAATTTAGCCCTTTCTTCCCCATCTCCTGAAGATAGAAGGGAAAACTACGTCTAATTTTACATCCACAAATCTAATTTTGATCTGATACTTACAAAGTCACTAGCGTTGACCGATGCCCCACTGTCGCACAACAGCTTAACACTGGAGGAGCAGCCGGCCATGACTGCAGACAGGAAACGACAGAGACGTGATTGATGGATGGATCACAAAACAAATAAGAACTGGAGCGGTCATCCTTATATCTTGATCACACATCCTTATACCCTATGAATATCATACAGGGTGTGTCCAGGGTATAAGGATAGCCACTCCTGTTCACAAGATGATAAAGTATGAACTGTAGGTTTAACTCGTCTTGCTAGCCTTTAAACTTTTCGTTACTCTGAGTTTGCATTGGCACTGCTGAAATACACTATGTTCAGCACAACACTGCGAGAGAGAGGAAAAGGTCAACGACAAAAGATTTGTGAGGAAAAAAAAAGAAAGAAAAAAAAAAAAAAGATGCAATGTTATTCACCAGCATCATGCAGGGCTGTTCTTCCCTGCAGGTCCACGTTTCCAAGAGGGCAGTTATGCTGCAACACAAACAAAGATATTGATTTAACAGTCTTTGTACAGTATTGACATACATGACCTTAAATGGTACCATAGTATCATTATAAAGGCATTTGAGCCATTAAAAAAAGTTAAAGGTCTGAACGTTCTTTTGGTGTGCAATACTGAGACAGGCAAGTATAAAAATCATTATCAAACCAAAATGTTGAAAAACAGAAACCGCCAATGCGAAACAGCAATATGAAAAACGTTAACATGAACTCAAAATGGAAAAGGTAGGTCCTTATTGAACATCACTCGCTCGTTGTTGATCGGACACGGTGTATGACCATCACAACTTAAAAAAATTGCATTTTCTCACACTTTACCATTTTATCTAGTTATCCCAGATGGTACCATTTTAATGCAATGTTATTTGTGTTACTATAGTGAGGAGTAATTCTTTCTTTTACATAACCTGGTTTCCTTTAGGTGGGTTTTTCAGCATTTGCATACTCAAATTAATGCGGTGCAATGTTTACAGCGTATCTAAAATAACACCACTGAATCCTGTTTATAAAAATCAGGCAGGAAAAAAATGTATCAGTAGATGCATTTAGGCTCACGTTTCCTCGTTCTGTAAACATTCTCTAGCTGCCAGTTTTCTGTAGTCTCTCAGACTGACGCACGCTGTGGCCAATCAGCAATGAGCATGTGAGGTCAAAGTTCATGTGTTTCTGATTTTGCTGCTTTTACATTTTTTATTTGCTCAAGTCTTGTGCGTTTATGGGCCACCAATAAATAAATAAGGCTTGCTGCATATAGGGTTGCCAGGTGTACATTATTTCCATGGAGTTGGGATACATTTGCCAAAGGTGGATTTTTTTAGCTACATGTTCAGGGTTGGGTGGATTTGTATACTTTAGTTTACTGATCAGTTATATAAAGGACTACTTTACTACACATGCATAACAGTTTATTACATATGTATGTGGGCAGTGATTAAACTGCTATAAATTTCCAGGTGAAACGGTGTAGAAATAAGCTATTGCAATGTGATCTTGATTCAAAATGGTTGTAATTGTAAGAAAACTATGGGTTTGTGAAAAATGCGAGTTTGAATCTCAACGATGCCACAGCTCTCGGTGGCCAGGTGACCAAGACAGCAAAATTGGCTGTGCTCTCATTCTCCCTCTCGCCTTGGGAAACATGGCTGTCGATGAGCTCATGCAAACGGAAGAGAGCGGACAGCGCTTTCCTCCGAGTGTTACGGCGCCTCATGACGCAACATGAGCAGCAATTTAAAAAAAGATATGGCTGGCTGCCTTCACATGTCTCGGAGGAAGCACGTGACAGCCATCGCCGTCCCAGATCGGAAGCTGTTGGAAACTGGCGGGTGGAATTGAGTCATGACTAAGTTACGGACAAAATCAGGGGGAAAATTATGAAAAAACAAAATGCATCACATGGCCTTACTTTGGAAATATGACATATTTGACAAGTATAGTCATAATTCTGGAGCATAGCCCAGTGTTCACATGGCTATGTTATCTCCGTTGCGGGTCTATAATTTCGTTCGACCTAGTGGTTAATATTTTTGGCTGCCTTTAATGGTCGCCTGCAGGTCAAGCACAGGAAAGTGTTGCTATGGCACTGGCACTGCTCAGCTGAACATTCAGTCCCAGAGTTCAAATCCCAAATCATGCTCATTCTCACGTTGTTCCTTTCATTCTTCTGGCCACTTTTATGCTTGTTTGGACATCCTGACTCACTACAATGCTATCCTAATCATTTCCTCACTCTCTCCTTCTCTCTCCAGCAACAGCTTCCCAAATGGGCAGCGTGGTCACATGATTGAGCTGTTAACTGCAGCCTGGGTAGTGCGAGCTGAGAGCAGTGGGTCAGATTACACTGGCCTCTATGATGACGGCACAGAAATACAGAGGGGAGGTTAAACTAGAGATGTGTGCTGTCAACACTCCAAACACCCTGGAGCTCTTGAGGGCTTTTAGCATATACATTAGGTAGAGGAGTACAACAGGTCACGCTGACAACGAGGTGGGCTGGGGGGGGTCAAAACACAAATAAATCACTGAGTAATAATAGCAATTACTGTTGGGTCTTGGAATTTAGCCATAAAAACTATACTTCTGTGAAAGTAAACAAATGTTTTAAGGTTTCCTAACAAAATGTAAATAACACAAATACTGTGATTTGGCCAGGACAAAAAGTGACAGTTACGCATCACTGACTTTTCTGTTTTACAAAAATAGCAATTAAATGATGACACTATGAAATGAAAAAGCCTATTTTTGACTCTTTGCCTTTCTGAACCATCAGTTGGACCATCAATTCCTCACAACCTCTGAAATGTAATTATCAGATGTCAGGATGTTAAACTGACGTGTGATAGTGACATGACAGGCCTGAGAATAGATCTCTCAGAAAATCCATAAGGAAAACAACAATTTCATTCTCTCAGCACACGTGATGAAAAGGGACATCAATTATGCGCTTTAGATTGTCCTTCACGGTTCTGCGACTTTATCATTTAGAATCCATGTTACAGAATGAGCCCATGCCTTTGTTTTGAAGCTGATGAAGTGGCACACAAAATCCTGGCGTACAGATAAAGAGGTGATAATAGAGACGCATTACCTGTAGAAGTTTCTGCACACACAATGACTGTCTATTCCGGGCTGCTAAGTGTAAGGCATTTTTTCCTGTAAAGATAAAAACACTTTCTAAAAAAAAATTTATTTTAGATAATGGAAAATGTCTTGTTTATTTACATCATTTTCCAGAGAACATTTTCTTGCACATCATTTGACTGGTAATGTTTAACAGTTTAAATGAAAAAAAAAATCTTATTCCCCACCTGGTGAAGCAGCATTAATAATAGATCCACAAAAGAAAGAATTTAATACCTGTGGAATCAGTGGCTGTGACATCAACACCGTGACTGAGAATGACACTAAGGCAGTCCAAATGTCCTCTGGTGGCAGCAAGATGAAAACTGGAGAGCGAGAGGGGGGGAAGGGGGGAGAGAAGGAGAGAGAGAATGAGTGAGACAGACAGACAGACAGACAGAAAGTCAGAGACAGATGGTGGGGGAACAGATGGCAGGAAAACAGACAGAGAAATGGGGAGAAAAAGAGAGCGAGAGAGCACCCAAGGGTAAATAAAGGTAAAAGCACAGAATTTCAATTCAGTAATATCCAATTGCAGGAAATGGTAGTGAGAGCACATGAGAGAGAGTGACAGGAGAAGCTGGAATGAAAGAGTGATAAAGTGGGCAATGTAGTGTGAAAATGGATGCCTGCTATAACTGGCCACATCAGCATTCACTGAGGATGATGGGAAACTCAATCCTCGCCCTCTTAACACAGCCTACATACAGTTTGCATTAACTCTGTATTTTTCACCTTCCTCCCCAAATCCGTATAATCCGTGCCATCCCTTTTTAGATTAGAATATCTGAATGCTAGTAGAAGACAGGGTGATTATGGAATTGATAAGACGTTTAACTGGCAAGTTAAGCCTTCCTGTCCCGACTGACTGGCTAATGGTGGCCATGTATGGGAATAAAGGCATTAGTTGTTTTTCATTTCCATTTACAGGGAGTGTTTTGTTTTCCTCAGTTATTTTATTGCTGGAATGTGAGGAGAACCTTGGCAATTATTACACCACATTCTTATTTGCTGTCACTCACACCACCTTTAAAGCTATGCTAGATTTAAACTCAGAATTCTGATCGCCCACATTAAGTGCAGCAATGTGAAGGCTGAGAAGCTATTAAAGCATCCCAATTATGTCCACAGCAGCTCATTGTTATAGCATACTATTCATACTGAAGCCTTCAGAACCATCACATCGGCCTCAGAGCTCCGAGCGGGCTCGAGCTGGACACAGGGCATGTCTGAGTGCTCAGAGGTGTGGGAAGTCACACGAGCTGCCACGTTACTTCGGGAACTGTTATTAAAAGCTGCGTTAAGAAGAACTCTGGGCATGCCACAGCCTTGACCTGCAGGTCTGGGGGCAAAAGCCGCCGAGAAGCGTAGGGATTCCACCCCAACATAACGTGAAACCCGAGTGGCATGCAGTCTGCTCCCCGGCTTACGGTTACATCATGTTATTCAGGAGCTATTGTTGTCGCATAATGGACGGGAATGATTTTTGTGGTACGCTTATAAGTCAGGAGGCCGTCATGTGGTCAGCTGGTGCGATGAGGTCGTCGATCATAATCTGCAATGCTCAGGAAAGTCATCATGCTTTGGATGGTCTACTGCAAAAAAAATAAATGACTGCGGGAACCACTCCGAGCAAAGCACTGCATTACTCAAACTACAGAAACACAGCTGCTCAGTGTGTCTTTCTTTAAACAGCATCGACAGAACACCTGCACATGGTTTCTTTCTTTTTTTACCATAAAAAAGTACTCAACACTACAAACGCACTCCATCTCCAAGACCTCCCAGATTTATGGTAAAATCTTAAAAAGACAAGCATAAGCAATCCGTCATTGTGGTAAACCATAGCTAGGGAGGCCCGGAAGAGCACTATGACCTGCTGCATGCAGGACTCGTACATTAATTCACTGTCAGAGCTGCCATGTTGTTGACAGGCAAAGAGCCGGGAGGGCTGTTCAGAACCCAGACATGTCATTCTAGCTTGGCTCCAGCTCCTTCCATGCCTCCGCTGGATGCATGACATTTTTAGAGACACTGAAATGATGTGTGCATGTGTGTGTGTGTGTGTGTACATGTTGGAGCTTAAGAGACCCCCCCAAAAGCAAGAACATGACCCTGTGAACATGCGCATTACAGCCCCAGAGATGACGGACACTACGTACTACATCGTTAACTTTCACACACCGAGAAACAGGAAAGAAAACCGTACACACGGCTAACACTACATTTTAAAAAGGTCATGTTCGTGGTGTTAAGTTTACATATGAACAGTTTTACTTTAACCAAATAGGAACATTTTATGACTTCACAAGATGACTCACTGTTGATGTTTCTCAATATAGCAGGAGGCAGGAAGTTCAGTTAGCGGTCAATAAGTGGAACCAAAGTGTCATTTTAGCTACACAGAGTCTTTTCTTTCTAACTCACCAATATATTTGAGAGTTATATTAAAATGTTCACCATATTTGTGTCTCATTTTTGTAGTCACTTTGCCTTTACATTGGTTGTATAAACCCAAACGATTACATGTTTGCTCTCTTAATCATTAGCTGGTTGGTTAATCCTGGATTAGCAATGGTAATCACTTTCTCTACAGATGTGCACCTCACCCCCCTACACACACATTCTCCATACTAAGTATATCCCTGTGGGCCAGGCAAAACACATTTTTATTAAATAAAAACTCTGCACATATAATCTGATCTAAAATAGTGACCCACAACTGCAGCTGGACTACAGCGCACCCTCCCTGTGGTCTCCACAGCCGCTGCGTCCATCACACGCTTACAGCAAGCTGAAACAACACACACATGAAATCAGTGTGTGGCCATTCTATATAAGAGCAGTGGAATCCTTCACATCTAAAACCCCCACAAAAAAACGTGACCCCGCACGCTCTTGCAGCACTTGACCTCCCATGTAACGGGAAGGTCTCCGTGCTCCTCCGTGGGGCAGGTTGCTGCTGACGAGCGTGCTTCATATATCAGTCAGTGTTCTTTACCTCCAGCTCTGTTACGCTGCCTCGCCACCCTGGCGACTCGGCGCTGCCGAATGCACTTGATTTAGGCCTGAGAAATTCTAGAGCCTTATTACAACTCCGGGCCTCTTCTCCATGCCGGCTCACAGGAAGAATCTCACACACGGATAGAAATACCCCAGGGGTGGGAACATCTTATGGTAACGATCGCAAAGCAAAACAAAGCTGGAATTAAGATAAGCTAAAAGCTGGAACCTTCTATCCTAGTTTCACTGCCACAGGGATTCAAAGTGGAAGAAAAAACAAGTATTAAAGCGCGTTTAACCATAATAAACAGCCTGCTTCTGACTCCTTACTAAAAGTGTATAAAAGGAAGTATTTTCCTTTCGCATCCCGGATTTGTTTACCATCCATGCGCCTCTGCTGGCTTTTGCCTGGTTTTCTTAGAGGTGTGCATGTTTCTGGTGGAGTGGCCCTGTTCCACAGTGACGATTCTAGACAGATCCGTGTCGTCTGGTTGGACACAGAAAGCCTCAGACCAGATTAGACACAAACACAGGCCAGCGAGGATTCTGTAAATACCAGTCATTTCGAAAAGATTATAATTACTCCCATACGCTGGCGCATAAACACTGCGTACTCAGTTTGGATTCGTTTCTCTAAACATAACTTTTCAGAAGGCTGAGAGTTTATTGGCTTTGCTCTTTTAAGTGAAAAAACAAGAGGAAGCTTTGCATTTATGATTAACAGGTGAACCAGGAACAATACTGTCCATTAGGATCATAATAAGACCGACACGAGCTGGAGGTTCAAATTCTTCCTGAAGTCATTACCTAACTAATTTTAACTGCCTGCTTGTCTTTGTTAACCTGGCTTATCCTGTGTGTGTGTGTGTGTGTGTGTGTGTGTGTGTGTGTGCGCACTTACGCAGAGCGGCCCTCCACGTCTAGTTTGGTGGGGATGATGCCTTTCTTACTGAGGACGGCTGAAACCTTGTCCACCTCTGCTCTTTCTACTGCCTTCATCAGCCGATCATCGTACTTATTCCAGTCGGTATTCTGCAAAACAGGAAAAAGAGGTCAGAACATTTAATTCGGTGTAAAACTTTTGAATCAAACACCTGAAGTCGTCTTCGGAACATTATAGACTGCATGGCTCGAACTGTTAGGCAAGTGAAAGTGATTAGTACTTTTTGTGAACGGCTGTCAAGAAAGAAGAAATAATCTGCGTGCTGAGGAATGGAGCTGTACCATTCCTTTAATAGCACTTTTCTCCATGGAAAACAAACAAACAAACATTCAGTCTCGTTTCAAAAGCGTTAGGAGATGAATAAACAATTGCAAAATTAATTTGACTGCAAGAATGCGATCGGACAACAAGTTAAAACAGGTCATGAAATCCCGAGGCTCAAAATATCACTTCGAATCAACACTGAATTCTCCAGGAACATTCCAGGATTCCTAGTTGCTGTGGAGAAAGTCATAAGTCACTCTCCCTTAGTAGGTCAGTCCAAAAACCACACACAAATACGCAAGCATGTGTGCAACTGTTCCCCAGTTTCCCAGAAAAGTCTCAAACTATAATAAGCAAGATTTAAATAACTGTTTACATCATAAACACATTTTTGTTCCAAAAGTACAAACATCCTTGTGTCCATTTGGTACCTACAAAGTACAAGGAGGTGCATTTAAGCCATCGACTCATGGTGCCGGTGATGCTGGTCCTCTACGCAGCTGCTCAGGAGATAGAGATGTACAAACAAATGACCAAAGTTGCCCTGCTCTTTGCCCTGTGGGAGGCAAAACACACTACCAGCGAGCGTGCGAGTTTTGTCCCGTTTAATCGAGTCCTGTGCTCCAGCAGGCTGCCTGCGCCTCACCGAGACCCGAGAGTCCTCGGCCGATTCTGCTCGCTCCTCCCCGAGCCTCAGCCTCTCCCCGTGCTCTCATCACACATCCTCACATACACACAAACACACTCGCACACGCCTGTGCACGGAGCTGCTGCAGAGCAGGGGCCAGCCCTAGGACAGCAGCTCCTCCTCCGAGCACGAGTCTCACTCCTTCTGTTCCGTTCTGCTGCTTTTTCAGGCCAAATTCAGGTCGTCCTGCTTTTCCCTGTAGACGCAGACTCTTCTTCCCGAGTGCTCGGTCTTTCGCTCGGCGCTAAATGACAAGGTCGTGCAGCTCTTGGTGGTAAATATGTGATCTCTTCAGGGTCGAAAATATCCCGGTAAACATTGTGCAGATGAGCCTTCTGACTGGTTACCTTTTTTTTTTTTACCCCCCCAAACCTTTCTCCAATGACTGATTGGGGAACAGGCGCTAAGAATATCCCATCCTGACATGCTCGGCCCATGAGTAACCGCAACGGTGGCGGGGAGTCAAGACGGAGGCCAGCCAAGCAGGAGGAAGCCCATACACACACACACACACACACACACACACACACACAGACGCACGCACAGAGCTAGAAATATTAACCTATAATGGATTACAAGTTTGGATTTAACCCACTCTATTGGACGGCACGCTGAAGCGAGTGGTCTACACCTCTCGCGAACTTTCTCTTCTCATGCTCCGAGTGATGGCAGAGCTGCTGATCCAGACGCACGGTAGCAGGATTAGGTGTCGGCCTTTTTACAATCGGCTGTCTGGGAATCTGCAAAGCCCTCTCATCTCCATCTCTCTCTGCACCTTCATGGTAAACACGGCATATAAAATCTATTTCAAACGGGAGACGTCATCCCTCAAATCGGGAGACTGTGAAAAACATACGGGGGGTAGGCCGTGAGGGGGTGTTTAATTTACACGCCGCATCACTGGAGGGGGGGGGGTCATGTTACACACACCCCCTTCTGAGTCGGAGTGGAGCCGACTGTGTGGCAGTAATCTTCAGAAAACATGTGAGAATCTCTTCACACACTGAACGAGCCATATGAGGGGGTCAGTGGAAAGAGGAGGGAGGGGAGAAGGGGTACTTTCTAACCTGCTCTGCAACATGGAGACAAAGGAACAGAAATGGACACATGCATATATCTGCTCACAGAAATACACACATGCATGCATGTGCATGTGTCGGGGTATGTATTTTTGCTTTGTCTTGCTGAAAGGACAATGAATGATGACTTCGAGGTGTTTACAGCCTATCCATTCAGTGTCACTTTAAATGTGTGACAGACAGCCATATTAAACCCCCAGACACGATGAATGATGTCCCGGAGTTCATTTATGTACGAGTGCACCTTGAGTGATCAGTAACTGCTAAAAACATGCTCTTTCATTAGCACACAAAAACAAACTGCACTAAAGCATGAAAACGCCATCTGAGCTTACAAGAACAACGTCATACAACAGATATTCAGTCATAAAAAGATTTGAAAAGGGGAAATGGGGGGGGGGGGGTCGATACCAAACACCCTAGCTATTCATTCTTAATGTGCAGTCTGATGAAACTCTAACAGAAGCAGCCAAGCGGACAATCATCATCATCATCATCATCATTATTCCACGGTTTTGCCGTCGCTGCGTTCGTCTTGTCCCACATACTGTGCGTTCAAATCATTTTGTAGCACCGCTTACCTCACAAAGATGCTGTGATTTACTTGCTAGCCGAGTTTTTAAGAAAGTACCTTCAGCGCTGACTGTGCTCCTTTTCTTAGCAATGTTCAATCACAGAGTCCACACTGAGCAGACGTAGCTACACAAGACTTTACTGAGTTGAACAAAAACAGCTGACACCTGTTAAAAGTTTAAGCTTGAATTCACATGTGCAGAACCCCGTACTTTTGCTGATCGCGTACATTCTCACAACAACGAGCTCATAAAGAGCTGCCCAGGAAAGGCTCTCCTCTTGTAAACAGGTTTGTCTCATTAGCAGCCAGTAGCTTCATGGAGTGTTGGGCCTTGTTTCCAAAAACAAAACAGAAGCAGATTCATAATGTATTATGATTCATTGCATAATGATTCAAGATGCAACTTGACTAATAAAACAAAAAAAGCATATTATGGAAATTAAACAGTGCTTATCGCTGCTACTTTGCTACCTGGTTGATGATATAATTATAAATTTTCTCATGCTACTAGATTGCTGCTTTTGGAAAATGCTAGCTAGTTAAGCCAGCTACACTATATGGGCAAAAGTATACAGACACCCATCCCAGAGCTAAAAGGTGCATAATAAAAAAAAAATTAAAAAAAAAGAAAAAAGGGGCACATAGCCATGCAAACTACAAAACACCAGCAGTGAGCCCAAAGCTGAAAAAGAGAAGCAAATAAAGGGGTTATGCCATGTTTAAGCTGGATACAGCCTTCACAAACATTCATAATTTTTAAGAAAATGCTTATTAATTTTTAAGAAAAGGAATATTTTAGTTAAACAGGCTATTATATTATATTTACTCCAACCTTTACAAAGGTTTGTAATTTATTGTCGATCATTAAGAAAATGAAACAAAAGTATATTGTTTTAATTTAACAAAATGAAAATTTAAGCTGATAAAGACTAGGAAAATAAATGTTGTATTTCTTCTTTTTTTTTTTTGGTAATTTTTTGTTTTCAAAAATATCATGGGAAAATCTAATCGTGAACCCAATATCGTGAACCGCATCATGACCTGGGTAAATCGCTACAAGCGCTGCACTGCAGACATGCCACACAGTAGAACTGTAGCAAGTAAATTTTAAAAAACGTTTTATTTCCAATGAAAAACATAAGTGTTGAATTCATGTGGCTTTCTGTAAATGTATTTAACATTTACGGAAGGAGTCTCCAGCGTCTCCGCTTTGTACGTTTTCTCAACTTCCAGATGAACACCTCCATGTTGCCGATTGTTTTCTTGTAACAGTCACCTCGTCGTGCTTAATTCGTTACCAAGTCTATTACAGCAAATAAGCCTATTATATTTATACACAGTAAACATAATATGTAGTGTTTTACTTGGTGTAATGATCATATTCCTAGAGTAAAGAAAAAAGCTTGGTCAGTATACTGAGGATGCAGCGGCACAGGGCATGGGAAAAACGTGAGCTTTGGACACTTCTAGCACTTTACATGAGTGAACAATAAAGTATAAATAGGCCTAGTGGAGACCTTTAGTTATTAAACCTCCCACCACACAATTAAAACTGAAGTAAGGCCTAGCTCAAGTGTCTGGGGTATTGCAGTTCCCTTTCTTTCTCCTCTGCATGCATTTCACAGGGGACTCTGCACTTCACGGAAGACCTCTTAGAGCAGAGGATAAGTGCGTGCACTTTCAGACAACATGGATGACAGGTAAGGACAAGCTGAGTCTAAGAGTTTAGTGAGCATGCACACACACCTGAGTTACTGCCAGATGAACATGCACGAACAGGAGGTGAAGGAAGGTGGCAGATGAGCCAACATCTATAACATTTATGATCATGAAACAGACAGACATTCCATATTTTATATATATACATATATGTATATTATATGTACACACACAATCGATCAGCTGTAACATTAAAACCACTGACAGGTTAAGTGAAGAACCATGATCATCTCGTTACAACGGCACCTGACAAGAGGTGGGATATATTAGGCAGCAGGTGAACAGTCAGTTCTCTGGCAAACGTATGGATACGAGCGACCTTGACAAGGGCCAAAGTGTGATGGTCAGTGCGTCTCAAAAACAGCAGGTCTTGTGGGGTGTCCCCGGCATGCAGTGGTTAATGCGCATTATAACAGCAAGCTGGCAGAACACACAGTGCATCTCGGCTCGCTGTGTACATGGCCGGGTAGCTGCAGACGGGTCAGAGTGCCCATGTTGACCCCGTCCACACTGAAAGCGCCTACCATGGGTACGGGAGCATCAGAACTGGAGCGTGGAGCAATGGCACATTCCTACTGTAGGAATTCTAACAGCAGGAATCAGTTTGTGGATCAGTAGGTTGCTGTGGTGTCAGTTAGCCATTGTATGATTGGACTTTAACGCAGTGCTGACTTTTACAAAATGCAAAATCCATCTATTACCATTTACCTGCATTTTCCCGTTAATGAAGATTTTATAATATAATGTTTCCATTGGTTGTCAATTCTGGCTTGTGTTTATTTTAAATGTCTAATACGGTCATATTTTTCAGACTAAGTTATCATAGAGGGAAAATTTCAAGCCATAACATTCCTAGCAATCGGCAGAAGCCGGTTTGTAGCGACAGATACTGAGCTAATCATAACTAATTTCTAAATATGTCCAAGTTCGTCCTTGGCTGCTGCGTAGTCTGGGTCCTTCTACATACAATACTTGATTTCAGCACCTGGCACAAGCACTTCCCTTTCCCTTAACTACTCTCTGCATGCCATTGTCAAGTGAACAGCATTTTTAGAGCCTATACTGTGCACCCAAGAACGATAAAGACAAGTGCAAATACTGAAAACCATCAGGGGTGGGGCCAAAGATCAATGGTTTCTTTTGGCACAGAGTCCATGACCCATCACTTGCCTTGAGAGTATACGTGTGAGCCACGAATTGCACATCATGATTATGAGATATGGTCTGAGATCATCTCTCTACAAGACATCACAGCCCTTTGTACCTCACTGGCACACACAAACGTCACCAGCAGTCATAAAACAGGCTCAAACAGGAGCTTATTAGCTTGTGTTTATATAGCATGGTGTTTGTTTCCCCAGATTACTCATCTCATGCTTTTCACAGGAGATGGTTCACAGATCACAAAAACACAGGTCAGCGCAGGAACAGCCAAAGATGGAAACCCACAAATGTACAATCAGTGAGGGAGAGAATCCGAAACTCCCAGCACTACTCGCACGGCAACGATGATGGCCATTACATTACCCCGTTCACAAAGACCAGGAACAAAAACCAGGAGCAAAGTAGCCACATAAGGACAGCTCTGGCCAGATTCTCTCTCGTGTCAATCTCAACCTGTCCCAAGAAATCTAGTGCGTTTTCCCATCTGGGTCTTTTAGGCAAATTTTAAAAAAGGTAGAGGTGTTTATATATATATATAGACCCACACCGCATTATAGAATTTGTTCCTGAACTAAACTCAGTGCAACTCGATTTACTTATTCAAGCAGGAGAACAAAACGGGAGTGAAATAAGAGCTAAAAGAGGATGGATGTGTGTATCCAGGTCACCACTCCAGGCTGAGAGGAAGTAAAAAATAAATAAATACGCAGGGCATATGGTGACCATAACACTCACATGAGCATGTTAAACAGCCCATTTCATATTTAGAGCCCCACTTTACTCTTATAATAACCTCCACTCTTCTGAGAAGGCTTTCCACTAGGTTTTGGAGCGTGGCTGTGAGGATGTGTGTTCATTCAGCCACATGAGCATTAGTGAGGTCAGACACCGATGTTGGGTACAGAGGTCTGGGGTGCAGTAAGTGTTCCAGTTCATCCAGTTCTCTGTGCAGGACACTCGAGTTCTTCCACTCAAACCTTGGGAAACCATGGAGGCTTCATGAAGCTAGCTTTGTGCACAAGTTCATGGTCATGCTTGAACAAGTTTGGGTCCATTAGTCCCAGTGAAGGGAAATAGTAACGCTACAGCATACAACGACATCCCAAACAATCCACACACTGCTGACCATATAGTGCATATTATCTCATTATATATAAATACATACATTGCACCTTGACACATACCAGATCGGTCACTTATAAGTAACTTAATGCTGCTTCTAATGAATTGCTGAACAGCATTAAGAGAAGATGGCCATCGATCAAGGTTTGCATTAGTCAGGTCTTCCTGCACACTCTTAAGAGCACGAGTAGGATATGACTGTTCTTCGGGAATAATGGGCTTTTTATGAATACCAAATATCAAATGTGAATGCTCCTACACATTATGTACAAGTAAATCTGTTCATATCCCACTTGCTGAATGAAGCCCAATAACGTCATTCTAGCAAATTTATTTAAACAAATTATTGACAATTGATTAATGCTAGCAGGTATTATATTCTATAACACGTCAGTAAACCCCTTTATATACCAGAGAAAACCAATGTGCAAGTTTCCACCCGCTGTAGCCGATTGCTACTAATCCCTCTGTAGTGTCAACATTTGCAGCATAACAATTGTGGGATATTCATTAATACACAGCTCTTGATTACACAGGCACTGACCGAGGCCTAACCTGTGATTAGTGACTCTACCACAGTAATTGAGAGCTAATTCCAGGTTACACTGGGACTACATTTAGATATCTATACAGCCTGTCGTTATGCAGCTGGATAAATGGGTGCTTTAATTAGACCCCTTCTCCAGCAGTCTCGCCCCCACCCTTAGGTTATGTTGCTGATGATCTTCAGCAAGTGTGCACCCAGACGCCTGCTCACCGGTATTCTAAAGAAAGGCCGAGAGTAGCAGCGAGAGGCCCGTGTCGGTATGGAAACTAGCTGTAAAGTGATGGCTACAGGCTACACGCCGTATCCAGTGACTGATCTCCATGATTGGCATAACAAAACGAGGCACACAGCTGCCGTGGCAACATGAATACACTTAGCATGCATAAGCTTCCTCAGAGTTGCTACTATTATGTAATCATGAGAGCTCAGTGCCGGTCCGAGTGATGTTTACTACTCTCACACTCACACGCATCCTAAAGATGATAATTACCTAATGTGAAGAACGACGTTCAGTACTCTAGAATTATCATCAAACCTCATGTGTCAAGAACAATCAAGAATGATTAAATAATGATTTAAGAGCTGTTAGTTGTTGCTTCATCCAACCCTAAAGAAAACTAGGGCAACAAGTGTTCTGTTACAGACTCCCTGGATAGTTCCTGTCTGGTTCACTTAAACTCTGCCTTCCCAAAAGAGACTCAAATATCCATTAGTGAAGAACTGCCCGTTAGTCTTGCGATTGCCCAACATCCGTGGGGAGAAACCAATCTGACCCATCACCTCCTGCTTTCTGGAAAGTATGTACACTCGCAGAGCTTCCCAAAGCCTAGACAGCTGCTCTATAGCTTCAGAATGGTCTGCCCTTTGACACAGGGGCCAGCGTGTTCCCCTGCCATTTTCCCCCATTTCCGCCAGTCGAGTTATAATAAGAAGGATCAGCTTTCCCAGTCACCTCTACAGTCTCAGATCCTGGATTATTCCCTGATCCCACCCAGACCACTACCAACTGACTAGAGTTAAATATCAGGAAGAAACCACAAGAACAGGATCAAGGAAGACAAAGCGTGAGGCGAGAAGACATCCTGGTTGGGAAGCCAGTTCCTCGTAGGCCAACATTTACACACACATTCACACTCCTTCACACCTGGGGCAACGTAGCATCTGCTGACATTTTTGGGAGGAACCCAGAGACCTCAAAGGAAACCTACACTGACAGAGGGAGAAGATGCTCTGCAACTGAGCTCTGGATTGACCCTTGAGAGCTGTGAGGCAGCAGTGCTACCTGCTGTGACAAAGGGTCACCAGACCTCCTATTTTTATCAATCTAAGCTTCAGTGAAACCAGAATTCTAGTAGCATTTTCACAATGTATTTACTGATTCTAACTCCAAAGCTACGCTCTAGACCTCCTCAATGGTTCTTCAGATTGTTCAGGGTTGTCAGTGTCCTAAAATGAACCCTTTCTGAGAGGGAAGGCAGACAGGCAAACCAATCAACTAACTTGGCAGAGCTCTTGGGATTAAACTCGAACTGTATACTGTTTTAAATCTGCTTTTAACCAGGGCCTAGTTCTTTTGCAAAACTCCCTCCAGGATGAAGACTTCAGAAACTCTGTTTTCAGTGTTGGCATGTAGAGAGGACAAACTAAGATTTTGGCTGGTGACTGCAGAGGATGTGGAGTTCTCTCCTTGGTTTGACGCCACTGTGAGCCATTATCTCCTTTGTTTACATGAGGTGACCGTGTTCTTGCGTTTCCATGTGGATGGAGAGTTTTTTTTTTAAAAAACAGTGCTTGCATCGACAGGATTTTTTCAAGAATGAAGGAGGACAACCTCCGTTTTAAGAAAACCCACGTACGTGTGGACTAGGCCTAAAGCTACTGACCTCTGACTAGGGGGAAAACGAAACACAAAGGCAAATGGTGACCGGGACATGCAACTGTTGCAAATAGGTTGCACATATGTTGCACATTAGCCATAACACTGGCATGAGAATTCTGTTGTACCAAATATTTGAAAACTTCAAAATTCCTGCCACTTCCCTTCACGCATGCACTGGACACGCAGCTCCGATCACACTTTCACAAGTAGTTCCCTCCTCAGCACACTACAATGCAGGTTTCTTCGTGCCACCTCCGTCATGCACGTGTCAGAGCTGCTTTAGGCTGTACACACTAGTATTAACTTTAGACCAAAGAACATGGCACATAGTACTAGCTTGTTAAATATATATAACCCCAATCACACAGTTCACTGATTTGAGGAGAAAAACGCACATCACTCAAAGTTAGTCGACTACCTCGGTGTAAACAAAACAAAAGACAAACATGGACATGTCAAGGATTTCTTCCACCAATTTGCAGCTCAAAACACACAAAGGTTGAAAATGACAATTACTAGAGCCAACTGGCACGGTGGTGTGGTGGTTAGCACTGTCGCCTCACAGCAAGAAGGTCCTGGGTTCGATCCCCGGGTCACCCAGG
>JAQQZX010000023.1:7234074-7254666 GCA_030068355.1 Notoglanidium maculatum
AGAAATTCCACTAATAACCTTTTATGTCAACAACCTCTCAACTAAGTAAAGAGAAACAACAGTCCATCATTATCCAGGCTCTTTTAAAGTCATAAACATAAAGAAATAATTGAATTAGAAGGTGACCCCAAACTTTTGACCGGTAGTGTGTGTCATGAACGCATCACTAAGCTAACAAATCGGCACCAATAGTAAAGAAAAATACAAAGAATATCGGTCACGCCCCGTGTTTTATTTTTATGTGTCGGCATTACAATCATAAAAATAATGCACTCTAAGGCTGGCATCATGAGCTAGTAAACACTTTCAGCTCCTAGTAAGACCAGTTTCAGGTTATCTGGAGCAGGCGCAGGCGCAGGCGCAGACAGACTGCTCGGTCCAAGTCCAAATTAAACTAGCACACAAATGCTCAGATTAATTTACTGAATTATTATTTAAAGCAAATATCATTAGCAGAATTCAGAGAGCTGGGAATAATTTTATACATAACAATAGCATGAAGGAGTTTGTATGATATGTTGATTGTTTTGAGTCAGTTTAAGGGCTGTGTGGAAAATACAGGCATGATCGCATGTTCCGACAATGGAGTTATGAAGTCCAGCCCTGATGCTGCGGGAAGGATTTCACCTCCATCACACTCCCACTGCTTACAATCTCCAGGCACTTACTCAACCAAGGATAACCTTCTGTCCATGTTAGCAGTTTCTGAGCACCGGGGCGTCAGTACTCATCGCCAGGCTTTACAGACAGACGGTCCCTCGCACACTCAGCCAGGCAGAGAAGCTTCATCACTGCAACATAACTCCTGAGAAATCAGGTATAGCCGATTCAGACAGTTTTTCTAGGCTACTCAGTTTTCTGCCACTGCGTCAGGTAGTGCTTTGTACAAGGAAAAAACTTAAACGTGTGACTTCACCATGCCATTATATAACGAATACACATCTAGTTAACTGCAGAATTGCCAACCATCCAATCAGCTGCTATAGTTATTTTACATTCTGACATCGCTGGGCACAAGCACTCAAATAATCTGAGTACTCATTATAGAACCACCAAATTCAGCAGTTACAATACCTTTCAGTATTTGCAAAGTATTTCTTTAACCTAAAAAAAAAAAAAAAAAAAAGAAAGAAAGAAAACGCAAAGATGCCAAAAAAAAAAAAAATGCCAAGACAAATCTTCTCTTGTCCAGCAGTAATGATGCCTGACTCAATACTTTAATCTTTGTAATAGTGGAGATAATGGGTGCAAACTGTCATGCCTAGTCATTTTATACCTGCCGTGTCCTTAACGAGCATGTCTTCTGGGGGAGAAAAGAAAAGCAATAGGGGAAAAACAGCCTTCAAGCTGATTACTGCTATTTGAAGGCATTATCTTTGAACTGTAAGAACAATGACGTATTAAAAAAAAAAAAAAATCCAGTAGTTTCCAAATTACAATGGTATCACTTGATGAAGGAAACAGTATCTAAATGAAAGCAAAATTATTGATTAAAACAATTTTAATTTTAATAAACAAGTGAAAATTACTCCGCATGCCCATTAACTAGTTTTTTTTTTTATCTAAATCTGTCTGTTCTACCACGACGGAACATACTTTAAGCTAATAATTGAAGGCTTTTTAAAGAAGTTAAGCGCAATATTTAAGATTTCTACAGCCCATTAGCACACTGCAAACCTTTGTCCGCTTCAGAACACCCACCACTAGATATCAACTCCCAGTGTGGAAAACGTTCGGCCCATTAAGCCATATTCCACGTCCACTGAAATACAAAACAGCTGAAAACCATGCTGAAGGACAATGCTGGCATTTTCACTTACATTTTTAAACTCAAACAGCTGGGCACAGGCTACATTCATGCCTTGTGTGGTTAGAATAAATGCCTCCAATTACGACATGTAGCAAAATCAGTAACTAAGGTAACCAAGTAATCTTTAATCCACAGACAACGGCTATTGCTTATATTGTGAACACATCAGCATGCAGACCATCTGTTATGCAAACAAATCTGAAACCCTGTTTACTCAAAACCCAATTATAAGTGAAGTCAACTAACCTTTATGTGAAGCGTATTTGTATAACTCGTTCACGCACTCCTCAACACGAGGTAATTGGCATGTTTTGTGACTTAATGTGTTTGAATCTTGGCGATGTGGAATTGTCTTTCCATTAAAAGTGAGTTTAGAGTAAATATGTTTCCTGTCCATTTCTCAGTACAGTACGTGTTAAAATTCTTGCTTGTGGTAATCACGTACATGTTAAATATGGAGTGGACAGAGGTTAGGATAAAATAAAAAATTAATATTACGTAACATTCCTATAAAGCACTGACTTCAAATTTCTGATTTCTCTCTCATTCCACAGTTTGTGCTTCAGTTCACATAAAGACCAGGTTTCACAGCTGGATCAAAACGTACACCTCACTTAAAAAAAAATAAATAAATAATGAAAAGGTCCACTATGTAGGATTCTACCAACTGGATGCCATTCCCTTCAATGTGTGTTAAAGCGCACAGCGGCCGTCAGGTGCCCGTAGCGTACTTACAAATACTTACGTTCACACTCCCTTGCTTTTTCTCCTGCTAAATAATGTGTACGATCCTCCATTTTTTAAAATTTGGGATCTCAAATATGTTAGCCAGCACCAGCAAACACTGATTCCTCTTTTTCCTTCTTCTCATCTTCCTTCAAGATTGGCGCGGCCACTTGTAAAAACGTGATGCACAGAAGGCGCTCTCTAGAGGTTTGTCCGTTCTGGGCTTCTGTAGCAGCACAACATGGCAGCTCCATAGAGGTGGACCCTCGCCCTACGTAGATATATTCTATAGATATATTCTCATTCTAAGCATACAAAATCCCAATGATTGGAAGTTACAGGTGTGTACACTTTACACTAATGAAAGCATACTTATGAATACTATACTCCATTTCTGCGAATAGAGCCCCTTAAATACCACATAGTGGACCTTTAATGGCGATTCGGTTAGTGATATACGAGTATCCTTGTTTATCATTGTGCACAGATTTCTCAATGCGACTGGCAAGACTTTATAGTCTGCTCACTGAAAAACACCTAACTCTGTTGAGCTGTCTCTGATCACGCTGAAGCAAGACGTTTCATATGGATATCACGTGACATATTCTCCGAGCTCAATTTCTCTCAGTGGAGAGCTGCTTGGACTCAAGAGCTCTCGAATCTCCCCATCTGACAGAGGAATGCTGAAATATTACACGACGCAGTGCCAGACCAGCTTTAAACAGATGTATGAGGCCTGGAGATGGTTCAGAGATTATCATATCATAATAATGTTCTGTGCTTCTGAAAGCTGATCCAGCACTCACTGAGACGCAGGGAAATTGTGCTCAGGCAGTAACCGAGTTCAGTTCTGTAGAGTTAAATGACAGGGTCTGACTCTTCTGCTCTGGACACAGCAGGTGTCAGACTGTCCCCCATCATGCAGAAGAACAGCAAGATCTTGTATGCTTGGACACACGTCCAGTGTGCTTCAGTTACTACTATTCAAACCTGGATGATTGAAAACCTTCACGCATGCTTGATACCCACCTCATTCCTGTATCCCATGAACTATGGGCGAGATTTCCGGTTACTTCTTGTCATCCAGTCGGCACTGGCGAAGTTAGCACTCATGCTAAAGGTATTACTAATCGTTTGAGATTAAGGAAAATAAATAACGTAGGAGCACAAGCCATAGAAGTCCTCGAAAATGACAGTTTTACTACAAACCTTTCGGGTTTCTAACAGTATTCCTACAAACCTGTGATTTTGCCGTGCACATAGCAGAACTGCTGGTGTAGAACACGTGACTAGTAAAGCAATCACAAACTCCAACTGTGATCTGAACCAGACAACCTTTTTCATAATATGAAACACTCTCACATGATGCAATCATACAGCACATCCAACATGCAAGAACAAGGTTCCAGCAGCTGTTGTTTACTCACTAGTCTCTCTTCCGCGATACGTGCAATGCTGAATAGACGCTAATCCATGAACACCAGGGATTACAACTCATTACTTTTAAATCCCTTTTCATAAAGCAGCAACGAGATCATGTCCAAATCCATACACTGGACTGCGCATCCTCAATCATTTAGATTTAAAAAATAAAAATAAAACAACTTTAATTGAGCAAAATATTCTTCTTACAGGTCAGCTGGGGTTTACTAGAGAGTCACAGCGAGCTCTCAAAAGCTCTCCATCATAAAGACGCCTTTGGTGCTTGTAAATAAAAGGAGATGCCTGTGCAACCTGATCGTAAAAATCCCCACTAGCAACCTGACACTACTAGGTTATATCCTCTTCTCCTCTTTTTATTATTATTACAGATTATATCTGGATAAACTAACCCTTTCGGCTTATGATCCCAAGTAATTTATTAGCAATACGCAATTAGCTAGCTAAACATATCCATTATAGGCAACTCCTCAGGATGAAAGTTGCATATTAGACAACCTGCAAAGATTTGTTAAAATAATATAAACTAAGCATGTTAGGTCTGTTCAGTTCTAAGCTTGCCAAGTTACTTCACCGAAATGAAATGGACACCGCAACGATGGAGTTCCTTGGACCAATAATCCCTCCTAATTGCCTATAACCACAACCGTCTTCTAGGGGCTAGAAACGATTTTTAGACACCAACCATAATAGTGAACATTTGAATCATTGCACCTACAGCACATGGGGCGTCGCCACTAAACGCAAAAGTTCATTCCAAAATATAGCAGTCTGAAACGAGAGCGCACTTTTCTGATTTTACCCTAAAATTCATTCCTTAATCTGTAAAGCATCTGTCACCAAAATATTCTACTGTAAAACAACCGATAAATATGACATTGTAGGCCAAATAAATGTGAGATGTGCTTTAATTTCAATTCACACATCAGCTGTTAAGGTGACAAACATTTTGTCCTAATTCCTCTGCATTGGCTTCACCAAATGTAAGAAAATGACCCCTTATGTTAAAGATAGTTAACTGTAGATTTAAAACAACTTTTCCTTTTTTTTGGACTAACTGGATTCAATTTGTGGTGACGTTTAATAGAGTATTAGTATTATTAGTCAAGAAGTCTTCGTCAGCTTTTTATGAAACAGCAGAAAGCAGGCATCAGAATACAGGGAATAAGTGACATTTGGGCCTTGTCCCAAACAGCACAAGAGTCCTCTCGCGGATTTATCAACTACACGACGCAGTGATCCTGAGTAAATTGTACTGCACGCAGAATATTTTTACGGAAGCAGCTGGCAATGCAGGAAGACTTTGCAGCTTTACTCGCCGACTACAATCCACATTTTTCATCAAGGTGAGAACCAGACCTGTTATTAACCCTCAGATTCTCCAAGTGCACGCCACAGCGTTCAAATCTTTTCAAGCTCAGGGGTTAAACGCTCTCGGGTGTGGTACCTAGTTCGAGTACACCTTTAGTCACTACAAAGTAAATGAGTAGTAAATACAGCCATAATCTCCATTCCCAGCTGGCCTAGCTAGCTATAATATAGCTAACACACCACTATGTTTTAGAGTCTGATTAAACGTCTGACACTGGGAGACCATTAGTTATTATAATCAAAAGAGCACAATCCCCCAAACTGAATAAAGGGGGCTATTATAATGTCAGATACACGTATAAAGCCACTATATTTATATATTGCGCAATAACCGCACGCTGATTAGTTCTCGAGAAATAAAACAACAAGCGGCTAGTTCCATAATCATTGCCTTAGGAATGGACACGATCATAATAACCACATGTGACGTCGTCATCCGGGGATGTAGACGTAATAAACTCGTCCCTACTACGTTAAATTAACCGACAAACAGTCTAAATATTTACTAATTAATCTAAACATGAGTTAGGAAACATATCCAGACATACAGAGGTCACACAGAGAGACTGATCTCACCCTGAGAGGGCTAGATAGTCTTAGCTTACTGACCTGAAGCTTTGAAAGGTATTGTACTGAATGAGTTGCAGCTTCGAATTTTTGATATGTTAAATAATACTAGCAAATTGCAGAAAAACAACCATACATTTGTTAAAGCCATACAGCACGTCATGACAGCAGAGTGAGCTACATAATGCTTTTAGGAAATGACTGTTGCATACAGATGTAATGTAGCATAGCAGGATATTTGATTTTCCCCCTCAGAAATCACTCAGCAATTTGTCACCACCAGTAAAGCAGTCACACATGCACACACCTGCGTCCAGAATTACTTTGTGCAGAACCTGCTGCTTATCCAACTGCTCCTCGGCTTTATCACCAGCGTGGGTTCAAAACATAATTTAGCCAAACACATCAACTTGTCACAGGCACTTTAATTTGTGTGCGCGTTCAGGACACGTGATGGCTCATTTGCCATTTCCCAGGCTGAAGCAAGAACCGGCGAAAGCTACTGTGGTGAGAAATCATCTGACAAAGCCACAAGACAGCACTTTTTAAAAAGAAGTGCAGCGTGCGGAACAAATTCCCAGAAGGTTGAGAAAGACTGATAAAGCTGGCATTACACACCACTATGGTGCTCAGTGGCTCGGGAGAGCTTTTTCACCCCATTCAATGCACCAACCAGACAAAAGGCCTTTCAGCAAGTGGCCCTCTGTCCCGGACACAAAGATCGGCTCCGGCTTTCTTTCACATGTAAATCGAATAGGAGCACAAGCACCGAGCCTGCGCTGCCATGAGCTGTGTACGAGTCTCGAACACTGGTCTTGTTCTTCTGTGCTATTCACATAGGCATATTCCCCAACTGTGCTCTCAGGAGTGGAAGAACTGGTTTTCCCACATACACTTTAATTATCATGATCATTCCGAGTAAATAATTTCACGCCAGAATTCCTGGGAAAACCTGAACATTTTTAAAACAACATGCTTCGTTTTCTTAACAAACAAAGTAAACCAGCTTATTGCAATCAGCTGCAGGTGAACACAAATGTTTGCACAGCCTTAGGACAATGAAGGTATGCATTTTATACCAAACATATAAGAATGGGTTTTGGTTTTTTCTTCATCTGAACTAACAAAAACGGCCCAATAAGTAAGTCAAGATGTTATTCATTTTAAATGAACACAAAAGTTTGTCTAGGTGAGGGGGCGTGGGATATCAGGAATCTAGGGGCACCATGGACACATACGTTCACACCTCAGGGCCAATCCATCTACTAGCCTGTTTTTAGGAGGAGGAGGAGGAGGAGGAAGAGGAAGGAGGAGGAGGAGGACGACCCTGAGAACTCAAAGACACTCAAAAACAGTAATCCAAGCTCAGGAAATAACCCGAGACCACGGAAACGTGAAGCAGCAATGCGACCCCCTGCTTGAGATCAGTGCAAGAGTTCTGAGACATCCAGATATTTTGTAATAACGCGCGCGCACACTCTCGCGCGCGCACACACTCGCGCGCGCACACACTCCTTTTCCTTCCAACATGTCTTTTATATCTCAGGCTTCTTGAAATCAGATCTGGAAACTGAAATGTTTGCAACAATAAACTTATTTGCTTTTTTTTTTTTTTTTACCACATGATTTAGACTGATGTCTTTGTTGTCAGATACAACCACGGTTCATTAACATATAGAGGGATGATTTCATCCCAGAATTATGAGGACGCTAACTTTTGCACTACAAGATTCTTAAAAGTACCTCAAGATTCCAAGAGCTGATTAGAAATGCTTGAACTTGAGCACATGAAACACGTTTCAGTGCCCAAAACAGTTCATTAATTATGGCAAGACACTACAGGTAGAAACTACAAGTAGTCACATTAATCACTTTCCATATTTGTAGCTACATCAGGCTTTCCAGTTGACTTGTGTGGCATGTTTTGTTTCCTATCCCTAATTAGAAATTTATTATAGAAGAAATTACTACAATGTTGCTTATTGTTGGATTTACATTCAAATTTACACTCAAAAATGTCATAAAGATATTTTTCATAACAGCACATTGTATTTTTTTTATTAAACAACAGAGAACTGATACTCCAGCTAGCTTATTCTTTCTTTCACGTGTTGATTGTAGGACTCGAGTTTAGGACTTAATTAAGTGTACAAAGTGTGGATATTTAATTAGTCAAAGCCTTAGTTTTACAATAAATACATTTTAAAAGGTTCCAATCCAAAAGTAGCTACTTGAGAGGACGTCAGAAAACAAGTGGCAAAGACTTATTGTGGTTGTATTTATTGTTGTTTATTTGTTACAACTCTGCCACAGGATGTGACCTTTTAACATGCTGAAACATAAAGAAACAACAAAAGCAACAAGGCAGGGATTAATAAATAAACACATGAGCAGTGTAATGGGCTCTCATCTCATAATCATATCATAATAACATCCACAAGGCGGATGTAAGAGAATATTCCTCAACTCCAACACACTGTCCATGAACCTGAAACCTGCTCATTTAGAAAACCGGAAACCCTCAAACCTGAGTTCAGCTACAGCAGCCTGGACTCGGAAACTTTCAGAAAGCCAACTTTAACTTACTGTGATGGTGACTTCGTGCTTCTTCAGGCGGTACTTCAGGCTCTTCATATTTGCTCTGCCTCTGAGTCTGAATAAATGTTCAGTTCAAGTGTAGAACTCGGTCAAGAGTTCAGTCAAATTCAGAAATAACCACGGCTTTCACGGCAAACAACTCCTTTAAAGCAAAAGCGCTTTCCTCGCATCAAACAAGAAACTGGGATTTTTTCACCTGACGCGTTCAAGCGCGAGGATCAATAACGCGACGGACACGTCACTGAGCCAATAGGAGAGAGGGACGAGGCAAACTGTAGCCAATCAGTAACAAGATAGGGCGGGACTTCCTCATCTGTATCGGTGTAGAATGGAGTTATAGCTTTACAACCTGCTTCTGATTGCGTCACGCGTACCTACCTGAGAAGGGGCGGGACTTGTTGACTCAGATTTCCTGAAGCTTCAAATATGTCTTTGGATTGTATTACTTTGAGAATAACACTAAATATTATTTATTCTGTCTTATTGTTTTGCTGGGTAAATATTACACACAGAAATGTAAATTCAGTAATATGATACACTTTTATTCCCCTTTTTAAAAAGAAGTCAAATGTTAGAAAAACTGTATTCTTTCTTCAAATCACCCCAAAGGTAAGGAAAAAAAAAGTTGTTGCTGTTAACATCTCACCTACATTGAGTGTGTGAATCTTTTGTTGTTGCTGTTGTTGTTGTTGTTTTCATTCCTGTCTCTGTAGTCAAGATTGTATAGATTGTATTGGTTCACATTCTCTGCTCTTTTTCTATGCGAATGTTATGTTACCAATAAAGTATTAAAAAAAAAACTTGTTGACAGATGGTGAATGTCTGAAAGAGAGTGAAAAATGCACAAAAGAACTAACTACATAACTAATATGTTATGTAGTAATGTATCAGTGTAAAGTGTAATCTAACAAAATGCTAAATTATTATGTTATCAAAAACAGATATTGATTAAAATAGTAAAAATTAAAAAAAAAGGTAAACTAACTTCACTATTCCTGCCAAACTGGTCTGCTACAGGTGTGTGGGAAAATATGATTACCCTCAGGACAAAATGAAGAAGCCAAACATGACAATTATTGTGTTATGATTAATAGACATACCTACATTTATTACAATTATTATTATTACTTTTAAACACTTTTTTACTAGTATACAATATATTAAGATATTAACACATTTATGTCATTTGACAGACACCCTTATCCTGAGCAACTTACATATGTTTCATTTTACACAAGTGAGTAGTTGAGGGCCTTGCTTAAAGGCCCAGTAGTAGTGACCTTCTAATCACTAGGCCAACATTTTAACCATTGAGCTACCACTGCCCTTTAATAGTGATACAACTGATATCAATTCACATGTCTTGTAGCACTATACGCCATCCATCCATTATCTATACTGCTTATCCATAAGGGCTGTCGGGAAGTTGGAGCCAATCCCAGCTGACTTCAGTTGAGAGGTGGTGTACACCATAGGCAGGTCACCAATCTATCACAGAGCTATCACAGAAATGAGCAACCATTTACACTCACATTCATGCCTATGGGCAATTTAGAGTAGCCAGTTGACCTAATCTCCAAGTCTTTGGGTCAAAACCAGAGCTCCAGGAGGAAACCCACCCAGTCACATTGAGAAACATTCAAACACCAGACAGAAAAACCCCAGTAAGCCGGCAGGTTCAAACCCAGAGCCTTCACGCTGTGAGGTGACACTGTTAAATACTGCACTACCATGTCACCTACTTTGTAGTTTGCATTGTAAATTGTAAAATAGAGGTACATTTTTTCATTCAGAAATCATGGGGGGAATGCTAGTTTTTTCTCTTAACTGAAAAACTATTATATTACATTTATCCCACATAAAGAACAGTCACTTTCTCAATCAAGCCCATTAGCACTGTTTACAGCACTGTTTTGTCTTAAGAGACATCTTACAGTTAAAACCAGTCAATATGTTATGTCTTGCTCTAAAATCATGACAAGCCCCGAATATACGGCAGCCAAACACAATTAGCATGAGTAGTAGCTTCTGGTACTCACATGCCCACAGGAGATCTGTTGCCCTCTTCTGGCTTTATTGAGAACAAATGAGGGGTAAAATAATTTCCCCCGTCCAGTGAGTCCTAGCAGGGAACTTAGCAGAGCTCCAGAGCAAAGCTTACTTTTAGTTTTTTTAGACAGAGCACATCCCGTGTACACAAAAACTGAATACATTTGAGTGGAATTGTGACATTTTGTTTCTTCTTTTTGCCTTGTTCTTTAAATAGCTTGGAAAGATCAGATTTACTATGATTTTATGTACAGCATCAATTAAAGAATGACTGAAGAATCCTTAAGGATGAACAGCTGACATTTTTTTGTTGTTTGAGCCTGTAGCTGCCGTCTCACAAATATTATATATTGTTATATTTTATCTACAAATATTATACGTTTGTATCCGCATGGAATCTTTAGTGAAGCATGATAATCTATCACTATATGAGACATTATATAGATTATTGAACCCAGCTGTAGAATATTCACATAACTTTTCACTGTGTAAAGACAAAAATGTTGTTTGGTTCATTTCTGCCATCTTCCTGTACATTAGTTTATTTAATTTTTTTAACCATCTATGAATAAGCTGCACCATCACCCGCTCACTGGTCTTCTTTATTATTTATGTGCTTTTTATTTGGTTCCATTTTTAACTGTGATTTCATGCAAATTTCATCTTAGCTATAATGGAAAAATTAATGACAACAATCTTTAAAATATTTGGTTTTAGGATCAAAAGTAAAATGTTCTCAATTTGCCAAATCTATCACTTAAACTGAACCCCACTGAGCTTCTTTGCACTTACTGAAGGCAAGAACATAAAAAGTCACTGGAAAACGCATTGAATATGTCTGCTTTAAAGATATGGTTGGGTACCATCAGGAGAGATACACGGTCAGTAGAAGGATAACAAGTAATGTACGTGTCCTCTAAGATACAAAAATCACCCTTAAATCCAGTTACATCACATTACCTTAAGGTCCTCTAAAGAAAAGAAGAAAAAGCCTTCAGAGTACAAACCTATTGATAAGCTTTTTGTCCTCTTTAGTGAGAGTTTACCCAGTGTCTGCAATGCCTGTAAACTGAAATAACCTCATATAGATAATAACCTGGAAATACAGCTTTCATTCTGCACTAAAACCATTACATACCAATATTCATATTCAAATTTCATGTGTTTGAGTACAGAGACAAAATACCCCCAAAAAATTCAGTGTCCAATTACATATGGACTAATTAGAAGAGCGTTAGACAATTCACATTATCATTTAATTTCAGCTTCAGTATACAATATGCTAGAAAAATTTGTTTAATTTCAGCCATTGTTGGAAAAGCAATAATATTGCTACTTGGTTAATTACATTAAGCATTTGCAGCATGCTACAAATTATTATGCTTATCCTCTGGGTGTGAAGTTTAGTGTTTTCCATTAAGCAATGAATAGAAAGTTAACAAATAAGTAAAGACCAGCCTTTTAGACATGGACATGTCAGTGGTTTTCCATTCAGTTATAATTTCCTTAATGGCCTCCCACGGATGATGGTCAGGCTGTCAAGTTTGTTGTGTTAACATGAATTAATATGAGTTAACTTTGAATGATCTAGAACACTTTTGTGGAAAAAGAACCTCGGCCCTGAGAGTGTTTCAGATGTTTAAATGTATGCCAGGGTTGTCCATCCATCCGTCCATCCATTATCTTTACCGTTTATCTGTCAGGATGGTGAAGAAGCTGGAACCAATCCCAGCTGACTTTGGGTGAGAGGCGAGGTACACCCTGGGCAGGTCGCCAATCTAACACAGGGCTAACGCAGAAACAAACAACCAGTCACACTCCCATTCACACCTTTGGGCAAATTAGAGTAGCCATTTGACCTAATCTACATATGTCTTTGGACTGTGGGAGGAAACCAACGCAAGCACTGGGAGCATGATGATGATAATAGCAAGAAGAAGAAGAAGAAGAAGAAGAAGAAGAACAAGAACACATTTATTTTTCCAATAATATTACCCTCAAAAACAGCTATATAGTTTGTAAAAAATTAAGATTAAAAGGTTTTTTTTATTTAAATAAATAAAGCAGTGTAAGTACAATAGCATATGGTCAAAATATTTAAGGTATTAAAATCATTTAGAAAGATATTAAAGGTTAATTAGCAAAATATTCATTCATCCCTTAATCATTAACCACTTTATCCTGACCAATGCTAATAATATGCCAGACTAAATAAAATAATTATAATATACATAAATAAATATGCCTTCAGCCTTATTTGAAAATCAGGTGTCTGTTAAATATGACTTTTATACTTCCCCCGTAGAATGTTCAATTAGCCATGATTACTTGGAACACAGCCTGTTAAGCCTTCTGTGAATTTGCTTGAAAAAAACAAAACAGCGAAAGAATCGCAAAATCAATTCTGAAAGCAGGTGCGAAAGCAGGTGGTGTCTCATTCTCATCTGAGTGCAGTGTTCTGAGCAAGGTGCAGCATGTTGTGGATGTATAATATAGTCTAATGCCTTATTACCGTTCAGATGGAAATTTGAAGAAACCATATGGTTTACAGCTGTGGGTGATGCACATAAAGCTGTTGCTGAATAACCAGATTTCTGATTGGTGTTGGGACTGAATAACTAAATGTAACGAGGTCAAAGGGTCCATGCTTTCTGGCTGGGAGTGACGGCATATGTACTGGATGTGGAAGGGGGTGGATAGCGCTTTCCTATATTTCCTACGTGTGTCAAGCTACCATGTGACGTAGCATCGGCGACCGTTTAAAAAGATGCAAATGGCTGGTTTCACATGTCTCAGAGAAGCACATGTTAGGCTTCATCCTCTCCAGGTGGTTTCTGTCATATGATGGGAAGAGCTGGCTGGTGGGCTGGATTCTTGAAAATCAAACAGCAAATAACTAAAATCCAAACAAAATGACAGCAAACCATTTTTACTGACAAACTGTGAAGATACAACCAAATATGCAGTCATGTTTTATTTGTTTATCGTTAAGCTACGTATCTCTTTGACAGGATACATTTTAAAGTCGCTACCCCAAATAGCTCCTAAATTAATCAACAATATATAAGCTGTGATCTATGAAAAAGTTTTTCATGCAGTAGCGTATGCAAATATATGCAGTATTCTAGATGTGACATCACAATCGTATGGGTCAGCCTCTTAACGTTTTGCAGTAAAATTTTGGTGGCATTTAAATGACAAGATCACAAAATCAAAAATTAAAAACTGAAATTCCTAAAAAAAGTAGAAGAAAACCACACATGAGAAATAACCTTGTAAAGCTCTTATTCACTTGATTTCCTAAAATCCTGCATAATGTTTAAAGGTCAACATTATTTTGGATGATCACCAGGTCTTGAGAACTTGGATGGAGATATTTCTAAGACGAGATGGAGAGGATCAGATAATCCTGTCACAAACCCTGAGATCAACACAGATGTTTTGATGATCCTTAAAATCTGTATCTATTAGCGTATAGGAGTAATAGAATAGAAGTAAAGGAAAGATAAAGCCCAGTTTTACACAGGTAAGGTATAGTTGATAGTGTATCCAATTACAGAGATTTTTTGGCATTAATGTTTAATTTGAATAATATAAACTCTTGTACAGTGTACATCTTAAGGAAATTTGCATATCCAGCATTATATCTAGAAAATTTGTGCTTTCAGAGATAGAATCCCCGTTCATTTTTGCTTATGCTTAACACTGTATTCGTGTCAGCTGGGATTTCAGAACAGAAGCCTTAACAAAAGCATAAGTAACTAGAATTAGTTTTTACTGGAAATGAGATGCGATTACATGAGAACCACTTTGGTAAGTCTTCTATTACATCCGTGTAATCCTAAAATATTTATTCTTACAGTGTAATGGCTTTCATTGGGCATTATATAGTCGTGTATTTTAAGCATTTATTGACAGAGTTCAAGAATTGTATATAGACTTCCATTACAAACGAGTTTAGCCCAAACAGGTTATTGATTTTTTTCTCACTACAGGGATTACCACGACTCCCAGAGTAATCACCCATAAGCTGTAGAACCCTGAAGCATTTCTTTAATTCAAGTCTAATCAATGATAAAGACACTTGCTGAGCTTAATAAGTTCTCTGACTGCTCAAACGTGTCTTGGTGTTGTGCTTCTAATCAGCAGCCAGAGGCTCTTCTAAAAATTCATCCACTTTATCCTGGTTAGGTTGTAGTGGATCCCGAGCCTATCCAGGAAATTCTAGGCATGAGGTGCTAGTACGCAACAAATTCACACCTAAAGGAGCTTCAGCATAGCCAATCTACCTACTGTGATGTTCTTGGAAGGTGAGAGGAAACCATAGTACCCAGAGGAAACCCACAAGAAGGAGCAAAGACATGAACCTCCACACAGCCCACCATCCAAGCTCTGGATCGAATCAGAGACTCTGCAGCTGTAGGGCAGCAACGTAACCCACATCTAAGCAGCCAAATGATAATTAGTTTGAAACAAACAAAATTCAGTTTTATGAAGCAGACAACGGATATTAAAAAGATAAGAAGATACGTCATTGCTTCCTCTTTGCAGTCTTCACTCTCTGTAATGGCATTAAGCAGTGGATATTACGGAAACTGTTGAATTCAGCACAATATGGGGAAGACCAAAGATAGCTGTTATGCATAACTGACTGACAGAGGGATTTCAGAAGCAAGTGATGTGGTTTAATTTAAAAACTGAACTCTTTCTCTATTGTTTGCTGAAAAAATGAGAAGCTTTTTGAAGAATGGATTTACCTTGGAACCCGTTCATCAAAGGTTGTGAATCTGTTATGCTTTGGGTTTGAGTGGATGAAGGACACACAGGAAGTATCATGATGTTATCAGGAAGAATGGATTCTTTCTAAAATCGACAATAACATGCAATTAGTGGAAAAATATTTAAGTTCAGTACACTTCACACTTCCCAGTCACTCTCAATCATGCAGAGCACACTGTTAGATTGAAAATCTTACTCTCAATCATGCAGAGCACACAAGGTGAGATGCATTTTGAAAAACATTAAGGGTGGATTGGATTAAGATGGATATTTGAAGTCTTAAGAGGATGGTAAGGTGTCTATTGTATAAATTGGAAGAGTGCAATTTTTATTTCTGTTCGATTTCTGCTGAAAATGTCTAAAATTACAAAATGTAATTTAATGCAAATATTTTACATGATTATATGAATATATATTTTTTAAATTAATATGCACCTCATGGGCTTATAATGACACATATTGAGTTCTTTTTCCCCATAAAATCAACTCTAACTAACTTCCTTCTGAATTATTTAAGGCCATGTGGACTAGGTTTTAAATTATGCATCATTTTAAGCTGCATATGGGAGAATGTCATCAAATCAGTATTCATCTTTGACCAATATACATGAGGAAGAACTTCTTTGAAAGCTGCTATATGGGGGAAATATTTGATTCCTATACATACTATTCACATAAATATTCAAATTTATGAACAGATGACTGGTTATTACATATCATTTTACATAAAAAAAAAAGGTTGCACATGTAATGGCACTCTTGTGAAGAAATCCTATAAGGAAGATAGATGAGGAGCATACTGAGTATATTTTGGGACCAGTTATGAAGAGTGTTTTATTCATTCATTCATCTTCAGTAACAGCTTTATTATGGTAGATCCAGAGCTTATCCTGGGAATACGGGGTGTGAGGTGGGAATGCACCCTAGATGGGATGCTAGTTCATCACAGGGCACCGTGTACACACACTTATACCTAGGTGAAATCTAGTGTAGGCAGTCAATCAAGTTAATCCAGAGAACCCAACAGCAGGATGGATCTAATAGAGGACAAGACATCTTTATTTAGAGCTGCTACAATTTTAGGGGGAAAAAAGAAAACAGAGTAGCAAATTTGCAATATTCATTAGACTTATATTTATACACTTGGTTATTTCTGTCAGGTTTTAAATTAAATAGTCAATTTCTGTGCAGCACTGGACCCGGACAGCGAAATGAAATTCAGTGGAACATGCCAATTTAGGCAAGAGAAAGAAAATACACGTTTAATGTGTTCTTCAGGCAAACAAGACAGAATACAATCATAATCATAGTTAAGAGCTATTATGAATTTTACTATTTAAATTCAAAACCTTCTGGTCATTAGTGGTGTAAATGAAAAGCAATTGAAGCTGCCATGGCCACTGATGATATTATCAGCTCATTATCATTACACAGCCTGATAAAGGCTAAAAGGCTGTCTTGTAAATGATTTGGGGTTTATTTATTCGAATAGCTCAGGCTTGTTTGAGAAATGTTCATGTATAGATTACTAGACAAATGGCACTGGTAATGAAACTGCTCTTAATGGCTCTTTGGATTTCTTAGTATTTCTGCCACAGTGGTCATTTAAGCGAAATCTAACACAGCATAAAGCTACAGAACCATACAGTGTAATACAGATGTGCTTAATGTTAAAACGGATTACATTTGGAAACATGGCTCATTACTGTGACTCTGTTTATTCTAGCAACAAGAAAATGCATTGTTCAGTCTTGGCAGCTTTCTCCGTTTCAAGTTCCTCATTTCTTCCTGAGGTTCTCTTTCAAAAATAAGTTCCTTAGGGGGTTTTGGATGGTTACTGGGTCTTCACACTCTCAGAAACAAAGGCATTAAACTGAAGCTTTATTTGTTTCTGAGGTGGTGCCATCAAGGGAACACATGTTGTACCTTTAGATACCTTTATCATGTGTCTTTATATCTTTAAAAATAATTTAAGATACTTAATCAGACGATAATGACCACTGATGCACTGATAATATATTAAATATTAAGTTTGAGGGGAAAAAACTCTTAGGGCAGTAGAGGATTTTTTGGTTTGTGTGAGTTCTGTTCAAGGTTTGATTAATTTTTTTTTATTGTTCATCAATTGTATGTATTGTATAAGCAATAATACACACACAGTGGGGTCTAAAAGTGTAAGAATGCATCCAAAAATGTGAAAATGCTTCTACTTTGCATTCTTTTCTAATTGAATGCAACAATTTTTATTACAAATGATATTATATTGACAACAACTTGAGTGACAAGTAGAATATTTGAAATACTTGCATTAATTTCAGAGTTTGTTGGTATTTGATATGTCTCCTTTTTTGCTTTAATGACAGTGTGGACTCGAGCTGGTATAGACTACAAGTTCAAGCAAAACCTTATGATACGTTTTAGATTAAATCCATCAGAGTGTCTTCTGAACACGTTTCAGT
Organism: Notoglanidium maculatum; assembly: GCA_030068355.1. NCBI lineage: Eukaryota > Metazoa > Chordata > Actinopteri > Siluriformes > Auchenoglanididae > Notoglanidium > Notoglanidium maculatum. Next base: position 7,251,874 of record JAQQZX010000023.1, read on the forward strand.
AGAAGAGATTAAGCGTGAGGAAAAACTGACCTTTTGTGCAAAGCACTTAACATGGTCAATATCACAAATCTCAAATGCTTGCATTTAAATAGTGCAGAATCTTGAATCTTGAATATTCAAGAGATTGAACATTTACTTTCTTTATTTTCAGTATTTCAGAGTTCTTCTGTTCTGGTCCAATCATCGTGAATTTTAAACCCCACTGTATGTACACACGCGCTCACTCTCACGCCTCTTGCCATCCTTGTTAGGACTTTCCATTGACATAAATATTAACGCAGCTAATTAATGTCTGCACCTAACATCTAACCTTAACCTCAGTAATGAAAAGGAAACTTTTTGGCTCTTTTAATTTTCCGTATTTTTCTTATATCACTTTCCTTGTGAGGACCATCCAAATGTCCCCACAAGGCCAAAATTTTAAATCTTACTATACCTGTGAGGACATTTGGTATAAAACACACACACACACACACACACGGCTTGGTAACTGGACAATATGACAAAGATTGTCTTGTTTTCATTACAATAAACATTTTACACATCATTACGCACCAAAAAAAGTGCTCATGATTTTGAAGCAGCTCGCGCAAAATACGTTTTTCTTTATAATTTGCTGATTTTCTTCCCTTCTCTAAAAGCAACAACAGCTACGATCACGTGTAGGATACGAGACAGAAGCAGACGTTTGTGCGTACGAGTAGCGCGAGGAGAGCGCGCGCAGTCAATCACGCAGAAAAAAGTTTCTAAGCTTCCGCCTGAACTCCCTGCGCGTGAGGCAGTAAATAACCGGGTTTAAGCAGCTGTTCGCGTGAGCCAGACACACAGTGAGCGGGAACACGTAGGTGTGCACCACGTAATACGCCTTGCTCCAGCGCGCGGCGTTCAGCTTCACCAGGACTCCCCACAGCGTCACGGCGTGATTGGGCATCCAGCACAGGAAGAAGGACAAGACCACCACGGCGACGGAGCGGGTGACGCGCGCTCTCGACTTCAGGCTGCGGCGGCGCACGAGCCTCAACAGCAACAGGTAGCTGATGGAGACGATGGCCATGGGTATCACAAAGGCGAGCAGGATCTTCTGCAGGTGATACACAGCCAACCAGCGCTGTCCGTTCGGAAAACGTAAAAGACAGAGCTTTTCTCCGGCCACCTCGTTAACCGTGGAGAAAATGGACGTGGGCGCGGTGGCAGCGGTGGCCAGAAGCCACAACACGGCAGCTACGAGTTTGACAGAGGAGCGCGCGCCTCGCCTGCCGGCGCGCTCGTTCAGCGCGGATGTCATGCACCTGTAGCGCGCGACGCTCATGGCAGTGAGAAAGAACACACCTGCGTACATGTTCATCACCGTGGCCGAAAGCACGAGCTTGCACATGACGTCGCCAAACGGCCAGCTGAAGTCCAGCGCGGCGTCTGCAGCCCAGAAGGGCAGCGTGAGCGCGAACTGGAAATCCGTCACGGCCAGATGGAGCACGAAGACGTTGGTCTCTGATTTCCTGCGCGCTTGTCTCGCCCGGATGAACACGAGCACAAAGAGGTTGCCCATCAAACCTGCGGCGCACACCACCGCGTAGGTGACGGAGATGAAGCAGCGCAGGAGCGGACTGCCGTCAGCAGACACGTCGATGTCCTCCAGACTTCCAAAACTTATTGAACTGTTCGCTGGGACGCTCTGAACGAAATCCTCTGTTGTCTCGGTGTTTGTTATCGTTTCGATGTTCCCCATGGCACCTGCACTCAGGACATGAAGCGCGCGTTTGGCAGAGCACGTGACGCGTAACTGCGCGTAAAGATTGTGGCGCGCGCTTGGACCGCGCCGCGCGTGTTATCTTAAAACCCCGCCCCTCGACCACACTGATTGGTATGATGTCAGTTGTTATGGAAAGTCTACGTCTAAATCAGTGGAGCTTGTCATTAAACACCCCGTTATTAGGCTACTGATCGCAGCTAAGCGCAGCTGACTATCCTGTGCCAAAACGCATTCACACACGCGCTGAGATGATTTTGTCTGACGTTTTTGACATCATCATTTGTGTGTGGCTAGTAGTTTAATACAGGAGCCCTTTTTATTGATAAAAATGACAGTTGCTTTGTGAGTCTTTAGTGAATCACTATTACGCCATTAAAGCCGTCTTGAAGCCATAGGCACACATTTTACTTGTCCCCATCACCCTGTGAAAGGTGCAGTTCATTAAAATCTTTTCTCTTTGTTTCTTGTCACTCTGATCAAGTAAGCCACCTTCTCCACATCCTCAGAAAACTACAGAGGCACTGAGTAAAGAGGCAGCTGCAGGGCGTAGCCAGAGCTTTTTTAATGGGATGGTCATGTTTGGGGCAGCAATCTGGGGTGATCCCCATCGGACATACAAGACATAAAGCTAAGCAACATTTTTGTCATGTCATTTGTCATTCATCCATTCATCCATCATCTACACTGCTTATCTGTTGGGTTGGAGGGAAGCTGGAGCCAATCCCAGCTGACTTTGGGTGAGAGGTAGGGTACACCATGAACAGGTCACCGATCTGTCGCCGGGCTAACACAGACACGAACAACCATTCACTCACCTATGGGCCAGTTTAGAGTAGCCAGTTGACCTAATCTGCATGTCTTTGGTCTGTGATATGGTCTCAAGATAGAAATACTTTTTAATTGAATGATAAAGATGACATCCTGCTGACATTAACGGAATGACTCAGCACCTATAATCTGCAATTCTTTATTTCATCCATCCATCCATTATCTATAGCGCTTTATCCGTCTGGGTCGCGGGGAAGCTGGAGCCAATCCCAGCA
>JAQQZX010000023.1:7256311-7270092 GCA_030068355.1 Notoglanidium maculatum
GGAGAACATGCAAACTCCACACAGAAAGGCACCCTGGGTGACCCGGGGATCGAACCCAGGACCTTCTTGCTATGAGGTGACAGTGCTAACCACCGCACCACCGTGCCACCATTTCTTTATTTCTTTATTTCTTTTTCATTAAATCTCTACAGCTATAATAATTTTGATGTCATTTAATAATTTAATAATTTAAATTTTGTCATGAATTTCAAAATCAGACAGCCACAAAGCGAAACATGGTCTTTACTGCCACCTGCTGGTGCAATGGCATTAACAAAAAGGTCACAGAGAAAACAAAACCCTTTTCTACTAGGAACCTCATTACAACAGGAGTTTCTAGGTGAACGTTTTTTCCCCAGAATAATCTACCAAGTCGTGCTCTTCTATCTTCAGACCATGTTTTATTTATGAATCACATGATTCAGCATCTGCTCATTACCAGGACTCTGTTCTTCATACAACGCTAAACAAATCCAATATCCATATTTGTTCATTTCCACACAGTTGAATTCAATTATTTGAACATACCTGAGAACTGAGTTATTACATCCACATTAAGTCAGATAACTGTGCTCATTTCCATTCACAGGAACAAAAAAACCCAACCTGTTCCAGCATCACAACAAACTTGTGTACAAAGAGAGCTCCATGAAGAAAGACATGGTGTGTCAATATCGGAGTGGAAGATTTTCAGTGGCCTTGACGTAGCCTGACCTCAACCCCACTTAACACCTTTGGGATGAAATGGAACGGCAATGTCACCCCAGACCTGCTCAATGAGCACAAATCCCCACAACCACACTGCAAAATCGAGTGGAAAGCCATCCCAGAAGAGTGGAGGTTACTAACAGCAAAAGGGGGGCGAAACCTGGAACGAGATATTCAAAAATCACATACTGTATGGGTGTGATGATTAGGTGGGCACAAACTTTTGGTCATATAGCTTATATAAAGAATCGCTTGTCATTGATTGTTTAATAAGAAATGGTATAGAAGCCTAAGACCAACTACAGAACAAAATGGAAATTTTGGAACATCTGGGAACTGGACAGTGATGAATATTTTTTAAATTCAATTAATAGAGTTGAAGTTCTCAAACTATCAAAAGACCCCAGTGAACTGAAAGCTCATAATTCTCCTCTTGTGGTGTAAAGTTTGTGTAAATATTTGCTAAGAAGGCAGGAAGCAGGTCTTTGTGGTATGGTTTCTGTTGCATTGTTTAATTTACTTCAACCCTGTTTACACTTGGTTTTAAAATACATCTTGGGCGATCGGATCACAAGTATGCAGTGCTTAAATGTAAACCATCACCAAGACGCATTCAGTTACACCACTTGCCGAGGTGGTCTGGGACTCATTTGACCAGGCCTCTTTTGTAGTGTAAACGCTAATGCGCCATTTTAAAGCCACGTTTTAAAACCAAGTGTAAACAGGGCCTCTTATTGTCTAAGGTTCATCAAAACATTCCAATTAGTTAATGGAAATCTATCTTGTCTAAATCTATAATCTCAGAAAAAAAGGCAATTAAAATGTAATACTGGATGTCACAACAAAGTAGTCAAAGTGAAGTGAATATTTCACCTGACCATGTGAATGCAGTTTCCTTTAAAACTCATTTAAGGTACATAAGAAGCATATATAAGAATTAGAAAGTAATTAGGCAAGGCTTATTTGAGAACTATGGCCTCTTTTTACCACCTCACGCCAGTAATGTTTGTAATCCATCAACAATTTTAGCTGTTACTTGCTGTAGACAGTCACATACAAGTGCAAGGTAGATGAATAATAAATAAAAAGCTTCATAAACTGTAGTTTTATATTTTCATGAGGCTAAGAAGTCACGGATTTGTATCTGAAATAAAGAAAAAAAAGGCATTCAAAAGTTTAACTCAATGTATTTATTACATCTAAACGTCCCTAAATAAACAGGTAACATTTATTAAGTAAACAATTTCTTCCAATGCATGTAATAAATATTTTTTTCCCTTAGTACTTTATACAAACTGACATTGTTCTACTATACAATATTTCTTCCACATCTCCTTAAAAAGCCGTTTCTCTTATCAGACATGCCACAGACACAGGAAGTGAAGTTTAAGGCAGTGAGCGCAGATGTCAGCTTATATGAAATGAAAAAAAAAAAAAAATAATAATAATAAAATCTGACACCAATGTCTACTTTATAGCACAGTTTCTTTGCATTTGAGAAAAAAAATACATAGATTTCGCTTTGATGTGATGTTCCAGGGGCCGGAATACAAATACATATCACAGAAATGAATCGTTTTCACACAATTACCCCTACATCAAATCAAATCAAATCTCACACACACACACGCGCGCGCGCGCGCACACACACACAATTTCCCTTTGTCGATCATTACAAAACACTGACATCGAGTTGATGAAAGATGGGTTGAGAGTTTGTTGGTGTTAATTAGTAATATCAATTATACGTGCAGAGAAAGGAAGCAGAGAAGTCAAGAACTATGATTCAAATCAGAGTAGAGTAACCATGTTGATGTTGATGTATTTATTGACTCACGGCTGAACCGAAAAGGGAAAAAAAATAACTATTTACTGACTTCATGCTGATGGTGGAGACGTGATCCACAGCATCAGTTATTGAACAAATATGACCAGACATTTTGTCTTTAACACTGTCAGAGAGCAAGTTCTTTAAATACAAAACTAGAACATTACTGCACCAGTCGAAAGCACGAGAGGATGCGATCATCAGCTTGTCTATAATACAATAAAGCTTATATTTGTTTGAGCTAATGCAGCGTTTTACACAAGAGAATCAATTCTCCCACATAAACGAAACAACTGGGACTGCTGAAATGCAGGACAGTCATGACATTACACGTTAAACCGCGTGATGAACACCTTCTCTCCTTTACAGAGCCATCTTTGTTAAAGCTGAGTGACAGAGTGGGAGATAATCGGAGCCGAAAGGTATTTGTTGTGTACGATATTGAGGAATCAACTGAATGAAACGCTCTCATAAGGTCACAGCAGGAAAAAGGACTGAAAATAACAAGATATTTTATGCACGAACAAATGCAGAGAAAGCATTTAGTGGGCGATGAAAATATGGACCATTATGAAAACCATCAGTAACACAATGAAGGCTGAATAACAAGAAGACAAGCCTATCATAATTATCTCAGCTAGAAATGCAATTAGGGGCTGGGACAAGATCTCAAGCGACGGCAAGGACCACACACACGCACACAGAGCTGATATCCCGAATGATCTCAAGCAAAATGAGGTACTTTTAAATTAACCTTACTTATTTAAATAACTCTTTAAATAAACATATTGTTCTACAGGAAGTGTTGAGCCGTAGAGGACAAGGTCATGTCCGTCCAAGCCATAAGGCTGACATCTCTCATGCTTGGACTGTCTCTAAAATAAACCCTTTCTCTCTCACCTGCTAAATTTGAGCCTTTTAGAGACGCAGTGCGTTAAGCTCCACGGTATCCTGTAGGTTATTATTTTGCTTCTTCCTTTCCTATGTATAAACAAAAAAAGGATCATTACACACCGATTTAACAGAAAATAAAACACTGCAGGTGTTAATCACAAAGCTTGCACAATCACCTGACTCGTATAATCTGTACGTTTCTTGTAAATTCCAGGACGCTTTCACATAAGGTGGTGTTGCTGATGTTGAGAAAAGAGATGCAGAAAATTGACCCATAACAACACTGTTACCGTTCCATCTCCCGATAGCACTGGTTAATTAGCTAGCTTATCTAGCTATACTTCTGAACAACAAAGGTTAAATTGATTTCCCAGTTTTAGCCTAACTATGGTGAGTAGGAAGCTTCTGCGCGCCGAGATGAAATGCACCAGAGAGCCTACCGTCGGATTTAATTCATTTCTAGGAAATGTGAACAATTCCTAGGTCACGAGCTGAAGTACTGGGATCAAACTGGTGCGCAGGCACCAATCAATTAGAGGAGTACTGAGCAGAACTCTAGGTACTAGAGTTTATTATAAAGCTGTATATAAAGCTTCTCACTTGGATAAGAGCAGTCATAAAAGGTCAAATTCTCACATACACACACACGGACGCACATGCACACACTCCTACCCAACAGCAGAATAAAATAAAAATGTGTGTATGATAGAGAAATGCCGAATCAAACTTTCCAACCGCCAGAAGTCTTTTGGGCTGACACACACTTCCTTAATCACCTCAGAAAAACACACAAAAAAGAAGAAACGGTGAAATACAGTTTGAGTCACAGAAAAAAAAAGAAATAAAGGAGAATGATTTTCTGTGGCATCGCTTTTGGCATTGTGCAAAAAAAGTGGTCTGAAATATCAAAAGTGATTTAGCACAAATTCTACAAAGATGACAGTACAATCAGAGCAAAGTGTGTCTGCTCTTAATTATAAATAAATGTAATATAATTAAGAAGAAGAGAAAAAGCAATGGCAGGAGACAGCAGATTCCTGAAGATAAAGAAATGCTTAACAGTTCACATACTTCATATAATTTAAAAGTATTATAAAACCATCTGCGAGCTGAAAAACACTGCCAGCACTAGAGAAGTGTGTCTCTGTCCATCTGGAACGTCCATGTGGATGAGGGACGGGCAAACACGCTGCCATGTCCCTGTGTGGGAGGGTAACGCCTTCGACGTGGAACCAGAAATGACACTAAATATAATGTAGCAAAAGACCATAAAGATATAAAATATTAGAACAGTATAATCAAGGGGACGACAACACGACGATCTGTGATGAAATAAAAAAGTCTGTTTTTTTTTTCCCATGGAAGAAAACCAAACCTTAGTTATTCGCATAATAGGAAAAAAAGTCTTCTGAGTTTATATATACAAAAAAAGTAAAACTGAAAATATATTTGTTCTCTGTACATAGCAAACGTTCATTTAGGAAAAACAAACAAACACCTCACTTTCTCATTTTTTTTTCCTGGCTTCTTTTCGCATTTTTCTTTTTCTCCCAACACCGAATGCATGGAGTCTGTTTGGAGCGTGCGGATGTGGATCAGTCTAGCGAGATGATATCGGGGATGGAGCTGTAGATGTCCGAGCCGGAGCGCGGGATTGTGGGAAGGCTGCTGCTGCTGGAGCTGTTGCTGTTGCTGCGGTTGACGTTCAGAGCGGCGTGAACCGCGCTGCCGCTGCTACTCACCGGTGTGCCAGGAGCGTCCAGGAAGAGCTGAGAGGAGTTGTAGGGCAGGAAGCGGTTCAGCAGGAGGTCGTGATCCTCAGACGCCGAGGCCGCCGCCGCCGCCATCACCATGTTGTAGTGCTGAGAGACACGCGGAGATTAGAGGAAGAACAAATAAATGAATGTTTCTGCACAGCAGTATTCATATTCCAATTCAATGTTTTTTATAAAATGGCCTTACCTGATGATTCTCTCCTTGTAAAAATGAGAAAAAGTTCAGATCTGTTAAAGACAGAAGGATCAAACTGTGATTTGTAATACAGGCAAATGACAGTAGGATATAGCTATATATATATATATATATATATATATATATATATATATATATATACACACCAGTGCTGCTTATTCCTATCACATTAAAGATTCAGTATTTGAATGCATTCTGACATGACTGATTTTTTTTATTTATTTTATACCTCCATAAACAGACCATTAGCAGTAGTTACACTGTGTGATTACTGCATAAAGCATGAAAAGTCAAAAATGTGTCACTTTTTTAAAGCGGCCGTCTGTTTTGAAAGCACGTGACTGCTAGCTGTTGGCTGTCTGTGCAACAAAACCGCTGCAAATTCATGGTTTGTGATCCCTTCAAAGTTGATCTTGAATATTTTCTTCATTCATGTGTCCTACATGGTTTGAACAAAGCTTTGAACAAAATATGCCTGAGCTTTTCTTTCCTTCAAGGCCAGTTCAGGTCCATTACAATGGACTAACCATACCAAAAAATGGAATAGAGCAGTCGAAAGAAGTTAAAATAATTACAATTTAAGATCTATGGCCAAGACTGTTGTGGACTGTTTTTGAAATATCGGCATCGGTAATGACGGCTTGGTGCAGAGGATTCTGGGAAGGGTAAGCATGACATGGAAGAATAAGGGGGAAAAAAAAGGCCATCAAATTGTCTTGATTCTGGCATCAAGCTACAAAAGGTTTTATTTGCCAAAAAAGGGTTTTTAATATACACACGCTATCTGACTCATTTAGTTATTACATCTTTAAATGAGTAAATATTCTGAACATACAATACAGTGAAATCAGTTCTGGCAGCTCTACTATATTCTTACTTCCATACCATTTTTATTTTGGTGTGTGTGTGTGTGTGTGTACCTGACAGCTCGTTGGGTGTAGGATAGTAGTGGCGGTAGTCCTGTATGAGTGGTGGAGGAGGAGGGATGTAGCTAGTCTCCACCTGTGGCATGCTGGGAGTTCGACTTGCAGGAGACGCCTGAGTACACAAATTCAACACACTACACACACACACACACACACACACACACACACACACACGGTTAATTGCAAACATATAAAAATGAGACAGCTAAACAAGAATGGAAACTAAAAAAAACCAAATCAGAAACACTCTGCTGAAATGTAGATGTAATTTACTATCATATTAACAGCACTTTTCCTAGTTTTGTTTAAATTCAAGAAATTCAATTGATCAAATAAAACCCATTAGTTTGTATAACACCAATTAAAATTGCCAGTCATCAGGATTAAAGTCAACATACATGCAAATAAATATAACTACTTTAACAGTAGTTGATAATGAGCTCTTCCTTGTTCATATCACTAGAAATTCCAACCCTCTGGCTATTCACAGAACCACTGCACTAACAGACATAACTCAAAGGTATCTAAACTCACCCCTTGTTCATCTGCGGCGATGCCGGGGACAGGGACGGGCAGTTTCTCTTTACAGGTGGCTCTTCCTCCTCCTCATCCTCAGATGAGCTGTCCAGAGTCAGATCGATCACCTCCACTTTCTTATTGCTGCTGCCGTTTGTGTGGGAGCTGGATTTCTGCTCGGGCGCTGATGGTCGACACCCACCTGCCAAAGAGTATACACAAAATAAAAGATGAGCAAGAGGACAAACAATTATCCGCAATAATAAAAGCACAAAAAAAATATATTTTTCCGGCGTAAAGGCAAATACGTATAAATAATTTTATTGTCCTATGAAACAGCTCAGTTAATCAAGAGCTGAGACCCATAAGCAGCCTAGTTAACTCATGATTATAACCTTTCTCTCTCTATCTCTCTCACGTTTCTGATATTTCAGGATCTCTCTTAGATGTTTGAGCCAATATTAGTCTTTAATAAAAGTGACATTTAATGAAAATGTTTTTTGCGCTTCACTGGATGACTAACTTATTTCATGTTCCTTGACAGGCAATTTATAATGTTAGACAGCCTTAACTGTAATTAGGAAAAAAGTTTAAAATTAATTTCAAACTTGCTCATATTCCTGAAGCTCATTTACTTTTAACATTCCTAACCATGGTGAGTTAGAGAAAGGTGGCAGATCATTTTAAAAAATTTGAACTGACAAACGCTAATATAACTTATGGTAGAACAAAATTTTCTGAAGGTTGCTAAACTTTACAAAAAAAAAAAAAAAAAAAAAAAAAATGCTAACAAGAGAGGGAACAAAATGGAAGTGCTAAAATACAGATAATAAGTACAAACTAAAATGTGTATTGAGTTTCCAGTTTAACAGAGACAAACCACTGCGAATATATACTTTTCTTGTCTGAAAGGCTTACGGATAAAATTTGTTTCTAAGACCAATACAAAAAGTGAAGATACTACTCATGTATAAATTTAGTTCTGAATCAAAATGTATATTTAGTAAGTAGTTTTTACTTAAAATAGAACAAGACGAAGGACATAACGAAGGAAGCAAAATTTCAGCAAATTTTGAGACAGCATTCTGTGTGAAGCATAATGTATAATTTCACTTCATGGTGTTAATGTCTTACTGTCATTCTCAAATACCAGGAAGTAGTGAAAATAAAAAAAATAGACAGATGTACAGAACTGGCAGCTTAGTGTATATCCAGGAAAAGATGAGAGAATAATCATTTATTTGTGGTGAAATATTAATGACATTTCCCCTTATGTCTTATCCTTTTTTCCAACAGGACCTTTCCGAATCTCTGAAAGGCATTCCTCATACAGACGCGTTCAAATAATAGCGACCAAACCCGCACCCTTAAGCACAACATGCACTTCCAAATTCACCTGCATGCTGAAAATGAGTGAATGCTGCTTCAAAAGTTAATATCTTCCAACATGAAGGGGACTATGAAATAGATGATGTGAGGCTGAACACAATCCAAGCACTGAGCTGATCAGTTCAAATCTTTCTGAATTGTCCAGTCAGTAATACAGAACCCTAACTGCTGAACTTCCACCGCTAATCGTAAAATCAAATAATGTGGAGGCAATAAAAAAAAAATTATAAAGATATCATCATTATAATCATTAATTAATTATAACCTTCTATTACCAAAGCACTTTCTCCTTTCTCTCCGAGACTAACCACACTACCATATTTATTGCGTCTTACTTGAGGGTACACAATTATTTTGACAATAAATGTGCCAGCAATAAAAGACAAAGTTACCGTCTACGCCGTTGTATGAAGCAGACACCTCCTGCACGTCCTTTTTCGACCTCATGGGGGCCCAACTGCCATCTTCCTTAAACTGAATCTCATCACAGTCTACACAGCTGTTCAGGATCTCCATAAACAACCTACACACACAGATTTAAGAGAGGTTATAAACAGCTGCTATTACTTCCACTCTTGCTTTATGACTCTTTATTACACAGGACTGTTGTTATGTCAATGACGTACTGCTGGATTGGATTATGACTGATGAAATGTGACAAATAGTCTACACAGAGGAAGAAACAAACAATAAAAGAGGTTCAAAAAAAGCAGTGCAAAGGCGTGCTGTTTGTTTCTGCGTCTCTGTTATGATTGATCATTTTAGCCCATCATTTATATTCATGGCATTGCTTTGGAAATGATGAATAACAGCCATGCCAATAAATCACTGATGAACTGAGACCGAGTTAGATTATAAATACGGTTCTGGAAGTATACTGGTATTAAGTGTCTTGTTGTGTAATCCTGATAATTAGAGTTTGGTGCTGTGAGTAGACGAACCCGTCGATGATGAGATGTTCATATGGTGCTTTCTTGTCACAGACGGGACACACCCAGGTGGGCTTTTTCTCGTTCATTTGGATGTAGAGTGTGGCGTCGAAGCACTGCAGGTGGGTACACGTCAACGATCTGCACGGGATCATTAGCCGCATCTTCCCCAGCTACACACGCAGACATAGAGGCAAAACACACATCCCGCATGGAAAAAGATAAATATGTGCATGCACACACACATACACATGCACGTTTGCAGACAAACCCGAACATGGGAAACGTCAGCATCGCACAGAACACACACCCCTATCGGAAAGTATTTCTGACAAGATGGAGATTAATGGGAGACGATTCGCCTGAATGAAACACCGTTTAAGGATCTCATGTGCAGACATTTTCAAACAGCATGATATTTTGAACTAAAGGCAAACCAGGCCTTTCAAAACAGCGGTGTGAAATTTAAACCTGCAGGCCTGATAAAGTTCTGGGCTATAATGCTGCAAGCCTGGACTTGTAAAAGTACTTATTAGAAGGGTGTGTAACACAATGTTTATGCATGTGTGTGCTCTTACCGGGCAGAGTAACGACACTCGCAAACTGGTGGTGGCGATTTCACTGTCAGGATCTGCCGTTAGCTTTTCTTTGACTGTAGGATGTACAGCAAGGATAAGAAAAAAAAATTAGAATAAGATCTATGTAACAGTGGCAAAAAAACTAAGTACATGAATTGAACTGGGTATGTATGACGCTTTTAAGAGCAGACATTGTCACGAAGCAATTTTACACAAACACGAATGGAGATTTAGATCCCTTATGAGCAGCCAGATGCGATAATGGCAAGGAAAAAATTGCCCACGATGACATGGAAGAAAACTTTGAGCCAGACCCAAAGGTTCACCGCCCAGTGGACAGGGATGAGTCTATATTTATGAATATTTGAGATTCTTAAAAATGTAATTACCAAATTTTTGAGTATTACTACTGAGTAATCAAAAAAGTTGCTTGACTACTTCAGTTATGGAAAAGTACGCCTCTGTAACGAGGCGTGTGCGTGCAGGTTAGGAGTGGTTTTCCATTTTCTTAGGACGCTTTCACATTCACTACAAAACTGAAAGTTTATATTTCCATTTTCCATATTAGGATTTATAAAAAACTGAATTTAAAATGAATTGAAAAACTGAATCCTAAACACCAAAAGATGTACACCCTGATCAGTCAAGCAACATAACATGTCTCACTGCTAACAAATAACTTCAGAATTTGATTAATTTTAATTGGCTATTGACTTAATTTCAGTAAAGGAAAATGTTTCAAATTTACTGTTTGTGCTACAATGTAAATAACTCTACTCAGGATTGTAAGTATAAATTCAGAAAAAAAGGAGCGATTGCTGAATATAAGCAGACTGACATGAGCTAACATTTCATAATCCTAAAAACGCATAAAAGCCAAGACCAGAGTTTGCGCTAGATAGGGTTGATCATATTTCAGCCTACACTTCTATCCTCAGCCACAACAGCAGAATCTTGCTAACACATCATTTATCGGAGTCTCATGGCAGCATGGTAATAAATTAGAAAAGCATGCTATTTTGTACAACTACCAAGAGCCCAGGTGCTATTAGTCTAGGATTTACAACCTGCTGCAGCAATTACAGAAGCATTCTTTTAGCACTAACAAGGCAGCTCAGTCGGTTTATAGGCTGCTGCATGCAATATGTGGCTATTTGAGCCTTTCAGAGACTGAATAAAATATCAAATCTGCTCAAACTGTTTACGCAGACCATAATAAGGTTAGATGCTGATGAGTTTACTTCAGATTTGTCATATGAAAAGTTATAACACAGTGCCATCGAATTCTTAAATATGATTGGTCAGAAAGTGTTGACTACTTATCGGAAACATTACGGTGCTGATGTAGTGCAGCTGCAAATCACAGGTTACATTATTGCGCTTGTTCTGTCATGCTACTGTTTCTATGGTAACAGGTGCCTCACAGGGACTTGAATGGCGGCTGCACCACAAAAAAAGTAGGTGGGTGGACATGCAGGTAGGGCATCCAATCATTTCACTCGGTCCGAATGATATGATTGGACGGGCTTTTACAGCCCCGTGATTGGCGCAGATCATTTTCTTTTAACTGGATCTTGAATTTCAAGAAATATAAAAAAAAATGCTCCGAAAATAAATTGCCTACCCTTGCTTTAAGGTGTCGCTTCAATCTAAATTTTAGAATCGACACTTTTTGAAGAATTTGTCAGATTTTTCTGGTTACCTTGGAAGAGATGCATCATAAAAAAAAAAAAAAAAAAAAGTGATAAATAGCCGTCATGGGGCTTTCTGGATCGTTGTAGGTTAGAGGTCATCATAGTTATCATTAACAGCTATAACACAGTTATCATTTTGAGCTGTCAGATATAGATGTGGGCAAAAGGTGTAAAATCACTCATGCATAAATATAAAGCGTCTAGTGAAGACATCAGTGGGCCACAGATCCTGGTACAAGTGTCACTGCCAGTAGTTACAGCACTGCCTGAAGGTCTGTTTATATGCATTGACTGTTTGATTCAGCTACGCTTTAGCCAGAGTGCTGCAGTGCCCAGTAATTAGGGGCCACAGTGCAGCAAAGTTTATTGATTTTCCTGATCAAAGACACCTTCCAGTTAATTACATCGAGAGTTTGAGACCTTCCTGTTTTAAACCAGGAAAATCAGCAAACTACGCAAGATGCCCTCAGGTTGAATTCAGGCATTGCTGCTCTACTTCATGTTGAAAAATTCTGAGTTTCCTTACTGAGTGCTCTGGAGTGGTCTGGGTTTCTGATGCCCTTGGCACGGAGTCTCTGTAACAGCGCTGTAGATGACTGCTGCTTCACCAGATACACAGCCATGGAGTAACTCTGAAACACACACAGCACTATAAATGCATGACCAAGTCACCACAGTGTTAATTACAATGGTTACAGCCATCTATAACCTTAAAAATGCTGAATAAAGCCATTTGGTGTGATCTGTGCTGAATTGAGACAATTATTCTCTGTGTACATCCTTTATACCTTATCAATGTGCAGAATAGAGCTGTTACGTATGAGAAGATGTCTCTTTTCTGTCATCTATAAAAGCCTCTCATTTAGCAGCTACAGTCATCTTGTAACCAGCAAGTCCATGAACACAACAGTCACAATTCACTGACTCAAAAATGCTAAATGTGTGCTTATCTGATATACAGCAAACTACGGCATGAACTAATTGCTTTAACACCATATATACAGAGCATTACAGACCACAGTGGGTTATTTTGGACACAGATTGTCTCTCACACTCTTCACACTAGAGAGAAAAAATCCATGGCATTATTTCAGACTGAAGGAATGTCACATGCATGTTCAGACACGTGCCGTTATAAAAATCACTGATTAGAGTATCTTCTCTATAAAACCGCAGTCATGCTTTGAGCTCGAGCAGTTTAATGAGGGAGCAGATGAGAAGCTGTATGATATGCAGATATCTACTCTGAGGTGAAATATTAATCAAGAGGACTTTCTCATTTTCATTTACATTTATTGATATCGGGCCAAATAATGAATTCATAATGGATGAAAATGGTCTTCATGTGTTGATTTGAAAACAACCAGTTCTACGCCTGTGTGCTGGGCTGAGACAATATATGACAAAACTATTCATCACATGGATGACGAATTTAGCTGTAGTGCAGCTATAAGCTACTTAACATTAGATCACATTTGAAATGAACAATGACAAGACAGAGCGCAAGATTCAAATCAACATTTGATGAATAATAGTAGAATCACAAGTTCCAATCCTACATGCACAAGTTATGTTTAGTAACTGGTTACCCATCCTCTGTATTGGCCAACTTCCTTCCTGAAGTCTATAAGCCATAGACATTATCCAGAACTGTAATGGAGCTATTTTAGTAGCCCTTTGTTTTGGGGGCTAAAATGAAATGCATTCTTTATATAGTGGCGTTGTAAATGTTGTCTTTTTTACATGGCGATAAAACAGCACAGTCCGGTTCTTGGTTTCAGTCTGCAGCAATCTGGTGCTGAAACTAACTGATTTTTTTCTTGGATAAGAACAGAGAGAAGAGCAAGGGCTAAACAACTCCTTATTTTAGGAAACAGCACCTCACTCTTGATGCAGATTTTATATCTTAAACCAACTGACATTTTTCATCCTTTCTTTTTCATACAAAACTCATAGCTGTTAGTTTAGTACCTTCTGGTCCATGAAATCAGTGGCACCATGGCCAGGCACGCCTAAAATCAGTCAGGTTCTCATTTCTTCTAATGTGCTAGAGTAAAGAGCCAAACCAACCTGTGCTACTGCCTTAATATCTAAATGCAAAACAAAATAGTGGCAACATGCTGAAATGTGCATTAAGGACTCTAAGAAAGCAACTAAACTAAAAGCAATTCACTTTACTTGGCAAAGATGCAAGGAACATGATGACAACTGCAAGTCATCTGACCTACTCTGTCTCTACAGAACAGTGCACAGTCTCTAACGCTCTCAATGTGTCTCTACAGAACAGTGCACAGTCTCTAACGCTCTCAATGTGTCTCTACAGAACAGTGCACAGTCTCTAACGCTCT
>JAQQZX010000023.1:7308883-7326808 GCA_030068355.1 Notoglanidium maculatum
AAGATAATGCCGATTGTACCATCACGGTAAATGGTGGCTACTTTGAAGAATCTGAAATATGAAACATATTTTGTTTTGTTTTTTTACACTTTTTTGTTTACCACATAATTCAGTATATGCCATACGTGTTGCTTCATAATTTTGATTTATTCAGTAATGTTTTACAACGTACAAAAGCAAATAAATAAAGAAAAACCTATGAAAAAGAGTAGGTGTGTCCAAACTTTTGACCGGTAGTGTAATCATTTATTTATTATAATATACGGGAAATTAAAAATCTGTAGAGTGCTGCCCAAAACATGACACAGCTAAAAAGTGGTAGTGAAAAATAATGTAACAACTTAATAACACAACTAATATAACAACGCTATAGTTTGCTAGAAGTGAGTCGCCATTTTCGATGCCGTCATCGCAACATCCTAATCATAGATTTTAAACAGTAATGTGTCTATATTTTAAATTCTTTCGTCCGATCCATTGCAGTTCCCTATGATTATTCGGTATGTAACGGACCGGAACTGGCCTTGGCGGCTTCGCGCACACAGAGGAAACGAATGATCAGGCATACCTGGTCAAAGGTTCCACATGTGACACCTAATTCTCGAAAAAGTCCGAGATGGATTTAAAAGGGCTCACGAACAGTGACTTTGTGAAGGTGCACAGAGAGCTAGCAGGCTGCGGTCACGTGCCTTCAAAACAATAACAACGCACTGGATTCGGGGAAGAGTGAGCCGGCCCCTTTAAATGCCTTCGTACGGAGTAAGGGAAACAAAAAATATTTGATTCTCATCTTCTTCTAAGAATGTTCAATCACACCTCAACAAAAAGTCAAAAGTTGCTGGCCAACATTTCAGCCGTGACTTACAGCGTTTTATCCACGCTAGTGTTTTAATCTTCTCGTCACTGTTAATATTTTCACATACCCGCTCTAATGAAGCGATCAGTTGTGCACTGGCTGATGTACGTAGTTCAGCAGGTGAGGATCTGAAAGCATGCGCTGAATTGAGGTCTAGGAAAGAGTGAAGGTTCTGTCTTTTTCTGGTTATTAAACCTACTGATCTGTCAGGCAACAAAACCCTGACATGAAGCCCTGCGTGCTCTGGCTAGTGATTTGTCCATCCCTGAACCCTGAGTAAAGTGATGATGACTCATGTTAATGTATTTATTTATTCATTCATTCATTCATGAGGCTTTGTTCATCTTAAAATATGAAAAACACAAACATCCATCACAGTTTGCTGTGCGAAGCTCCAGCAGCCTGTTTTTCACCGGTGCCTTGACTTAATTTATGTTAAACTAATTTATCACAGATACGCTGGAGACTAATAATGAAAACTTGCGAGAATGACTAAGAACTGCAAATGAATTTAATGTCAGCGAAAATATCTCCGACTTCCTAAAACATTGTAGCGGCTGAGAAGATTCTTCCATAAGCCTCGGATTTGAAGAATGATGCAAAAATGATAAATCCGAAGTTAGACACGAACCTCACCCCCCTTCCCCTGCAGATATTTTAAAGTCTATAATAATATTGCACTTTTTGAGGTTACCTGTGGCAGCGACATCATAACTGCAACCTTTCCAGCTCAGAAGTTTTGCTCGGCCTAAATACTTCAAATTCCACAAATTCCTTTTTGTTCACTAATGAAATATCGATTCCAAGCTCCTGTCCCTCTGTATCCTTTCCACATGGTCGCATGTCCTTCATACTGCTGTTTCTCCATCTCACACAGAGGATGTTTGAAGAAGGACTGATTTGGAATAACAAACAGGAAGAAAGTCCTGGAAGTTCACAAAATGATGGGCGGGTTTGTTTACTCTACACCTGACCAGAGGCTATTAAAGGGAGTTGGGTTGAGGACGAGGACGCGCAGATATTAACTTCGTTCCTTCTGGGAACAAAAAGGTCGAGGAGCGAGAATGCAATAAGCTCAGGAGATCAGTGTTGGGGAGAGATGTTGTCTTTTGAATACCCGTCTCTCTTGATTGCCCACACCATTTCAAGTACAAAGTTCGCATAAGGAGAGGTAGTTCCGACTGCCATGTTTGTGATGATAACCAAACAATGAACAAGATGATGCTTACATTACAGGCTGATAATAAACACTAAAATCATTTGAATTGTTCTCGATTTTATCAGAGCACTACAGTTTTAAGCTATTAACAAGTCTTACTATAAGAAAGGAAGTTCTTCACTTGGAGAAACAGGTCTATTGAACTTTCATGGAACTCGTGTCAGGTGAACAGAATACTGGGATGACCTTTTCCAAGAACATCGCATCATACTGGCTTTAAATTGAGCCAAAATAAAGACCCTTCAAATACAGCCGTTCGAAACAAGGATCAAACTAGGGACGCATCGTTCTCAGCTTTTTACATTTCGTACGACAAATGATACTGACGATCAGCCCATCCGCAACACTCCCATCTTCACAGCGTCTAACCCAACTCTCTGCAATCGTCACGTCCTGCCCTGTGTTCAGCACATCATCTGTGCAGTGTAGGGTCCGTCATCAGCAGTGGATCAAATCCGAAAACATCTTGCATCCAAGCTGATCGCTTTCGTTGTGTCACTGTCCTTGAGCTTTAACATATTATTAGCTCCACATGACCTACTAGCAACAGTTTAGTTGTTTTTGTGTGTAGTGCTGAAGGACGCACAGGTTGAATTCACGGTCCTGTAAATTAGCGTTTGGACAACTGCTTAAAATTTACACTAAAACATACGGTCGTGTGCAAAAGTCTTAATAAATGCTGTACAATAAACAATCACCTTAAATCTTTCCACTTAAAAGAAAAACACTACAACGTGGCGTAAAGAGTAATAAACTAAACAAAGTCGGTATTTGGTGTGATGACTCTTTGCTTCAGGTACAACGTGTACAGTTTCATAAGGAAATGAGTTTTACAGAGAGTTCGGGAGACGCCGACTGTCGCACATGCTTCTTTTGTGCATGCAAATTCCACGAGCCTTCGGTACGTTTTCTGTCTGAAAAGTGGCCGCTTATGTCAAATGCTGCTTTCTTTACTGACAAACATTTTTCAAATACTGATTGTTTTTTGGAAAAGTAATATTTGGAAATCTACGCAGAACTCATTTAATACATATCAATAACAAAATAAGGTGCCTGAAATATTAGCTGTAGATTCTGGTTAGATTGCACAGCAGGCAGGAGGAAAACCTCATCTTTTTCAGGGAGGCTTTACTTACAGTTCCTAAGCATTTCTTCGTTCATTCGAAGTTTTAATGAACGCCACTTGTTTAGGAAAGCGAATACATTACCATACTTTCTATAATAACTATTCTAAAATATAGTCTAATCCAGGATTTTAAGCTAATGCAGCCTCTCGGTATCGAATATACACATCAAACTTTATCCTTTTAGCCAAAAATGCTCCCAACCGACCTCTTCCAAAACGCACCACAGCAGCGAGGACAACATCGAAGCATGACATTACTGCACTATATCATTCCACGCCAAATGTCTGTAGATAATTTAGTGCTGAAATTTTCTACCTGTGGTACACGGATGTCAACAGAATGGCCTATACCACGTCACCCACGTCCTGAGATGAGCAAAATGTCAACACAGAGTTCACTCCCTGAACACCTACTCAACTCTATACGAAGCACTTAAACGAGCACAAATGTCATTTTAAGAATTACTTCGGTAAATCAGTCCGGATACGAGCGTCTGCCACGGGATGGAAATGTAATTCTGGAGGAATGGATTTTCGGTCATGCCTGGAAATTGTTGTAGATTAAAACTGATTCGAGTCATTAACTGTGCACAAAATACACAAAGTATAGGTGAATCTGTCCTCCATCTAATCTCTGATCTCCTCATATGGCTCTGCTTGTTTTAGATACAAGCCTAAATGGAAATCAAGGACAAACAGTACTAGGTCAGTGTGAAGGACACGGACGATTACAAAACAAGCAGAGCGTACTAGTTATTTTTTCCTTTTTTTTGCGGTTGGGGGGGGGGCACTCTTTGACTAAACACTATAGAGAAATTCAGCAAACAAGCAGACGGCGAGACCTGTGAGCAATGCACAACAGTGACTCCACACGTGCACGTGCGCACACGCACACACACCAACTGTTTATGTAGATGATCTGAAACAATGTAGAAGAGCTTCCACCTCCCATCTGCACACTTCTAATGAACAGGTTTTCTTTACCACCTGTTCAGGGCTCAAACAGGTCACCAGACTGAGTATCGGGGAAGAGCCTCATGATGATCTTCACCTGTTTTATCAAAGTCAGATTTTCTTCTCTCTTAACATGATTTCATAACATCAGCCATCCTGTCAGTAACAAGTGACACCAGGTGCTCACTGCTGGATGCTGAACTTCAACAAATTAATAGGATATAATACTCAAAGTGTCCACCGAAATGGACCAAATTATAAAGATGTCACCACAGTTAGACTCATTTTTAGCTTTTCAGGCACCTCTTAAAGGATATCCTTCTTTCGGTCGTCCCCTGAAGCTGTGCTGTGGTGAAGCAGGGAGCCGGTATCCTAAATCACCGCCACACGTTTGCCTCGCTTGTTAACAACATTACCACACAACACAGCCCACACACTTCTTAACATACATGCAAGCCTGCACAAAATATGATACTCAACATAGCAAAAAATGAAAAGAGCTGGTTATTTTTCGCCTTATAGATATGATATGATGCTGTTTCTAAGATGGAGCCCTCTAGCAGGCTGTAATGTTGTTAGTCCGTTAGCCAAGCAGCTAAGCTGATGCTGACTACTACATCCCACTTACTGAAAAATACCACAATTAAAGCACTTAAATTATTCCGTAGTGGATGAAGACGGGTTTGACTGCCGTCCTGAATCATGACCAACATGAGAATATGGTAAAAACTTCTTTAAAAGAGGCAAAAAAAAACTTAGCAGCTCTACCGAGAAAACGGACAGCTCTCTCTCGCGCGCAACATCAACACTTGGCGGAATCCCAAATGCGTCTCTTCTCCCCATAATAGTCCACTACATAGGGTGTGAAGTAACGGCACGGCAGCGCACTATATGTCCAACACGGAGCCATTTGGGATTCGGCCAATAACATGGTAAAGCGAGGAGCTTCTCGAGCTCCAGCAAGAACTGCCGAGCGCACAAGTCTTCAATATGAACTTCTGCCTCGTCCGGAAAACAAACACCGCTCAAAGTCAAATATAAAAGCTGCTTATAAGCATCAAGTGTACTCGTACATATGCAATACGGCTTCTCATCTGTCAATTTCAGCGCAAATAGAGCGCAGCGTTTTACCTTCAGTTCCGCACTCTCCGCCATCTTGTAGTTCCCTAGCAGCGCAGGCCATGACGTAGCCGGGTCACGTGCGGGGGGCCACGCGCGGCTCGAGGGCGTCATCGCGCGCGCGTACCCCAATTGACGCAAATCAATTAACCCACAATTCATCTGTAATTTTGTGGAATGACAGCCAAGCATGATATGATGAGTAGTGATGCTGAACTAATGCACACAGCGCCTTTGAACTGAAACCCATTCCAAATGACTACATTGGAATTTGTTTACATGAGCAAAATGTGGCATAATAGAAAAGTTATCCCTTCATCGCCCAGTAAATCTCAGCTGACTTCGGGTGAGAGGCAGGGTACACCCTGGGCAAGTGGCCAATCTAACACAGGACTCACACAGAGAGGAATTACCGTTCACACTCACATTCACACCTATGGGCAATTTAGAGTAGCCAGTTAAACTAATCTGCATGTCTTTGGACTGGAGGAGGAAACCGGAGCACCCGGAATAAACACACGTAGGCATGGGGAGAGCATACAAACACCACACAGAAACACAAACCCTGAAATGCAATCATTTCAGAGACAGCGCAATTCTTTAAACATAAAAGCATCTTCACTATTCTCATAATAAAGTATGCTTTTATTAGATTTCAGTTTAAACAGTACAGTATTAATGGCAGACTGAAATGTAATCAGATAATACCAGGACAGTAAGCTGAGAGGGATTTTGGTCAAGTTAGGGTTTTAGACTGAATACCAAATGGATTGACAAGGGACACATAGTGTACTATATATGGTACAGAAGCCTGTATGCGCTCCTAAAACATATCCTCAAGTACTTAAGGGTTCTACTGCTGTTTCTCTGGGGGAACCCCAGTGTTTCTGGGTTGCAAGTTTTGATATTTGAAACCTAAGAACCCTTAACCAACCCTTTAAGAAGCCTTGAATATCCTTTTTTGTTTTCTAAAAATGTAGTGCATCAATAGATAGATAGATAGATAGATAGATAGATAGATAGATAGATAGAACATTACTGTCATTGAACAGTACAGGAACACAGCAGCAAAATAGCATCTACCAGAAGTGCAAATAGCAGCATTGTGCAAATTAACAAAGTGCACATTGAATATGTAAATTTATACAGTAAATAAATAAATAACAATGCCATGGGCAGTAAATGGGTGCAGAAGCTATTGACTAGATAACAATGTGAATGGTGATTACAATATGTTATAATTGAAAAACTCTAATAGGTATAAAAATATAATATATGCAAGCATTAATTATAAATATATGTAAGAGATATGTACAATTTGTTTACAACAGCACCCATATTATCCATAGATAATATTCAATGTATGTACAGATGATATACAGGTACAGTACATGTATAGATTGAAGGTCTAACCATTTGTCTGACCAAATGTGACACTCTTTCTTATGTTAGTGACATTCTCTAATGTGTTTTTTAATAGTGTTTGATTATGTGATTAATATTTATATGAATACATATTAGCTTTTGAATAGTTTTATAGGTGATAATAATAAAAACATTTCGAGAGCTTTACCCAGGAGGCTTTTCTTAAAGTTCCTAAATAGACCAAACTCCTCACTGCTTTCTCATCATTAATTGTACTGGGAAACAATTTAATGTTGGGGAAAAAAACTTGTTTTAACTTAAAATGATTTATTTAAAATGCATTTCTACATGGGCATTAACATCACCAATTGCAAACAAACTTACAAACAGTAACCAGTAATGGTCTTAAGCATGCTAATCATTAATAATAAAAAAAATTGCAAATATTTCTAAATTTTGTTTATAAGCTAGGGGTGAAATTAACACGTACATTCTGTTAACTGCATCTCACAACTAAGATATTAAGAGCTGATGTGAGTGAATAACTCATAAGCTGATTCATATGACTCTTCTTGTCATAAGTTCTGCATTTTGCCGTTTTATAAACTACGAGAGAGGACGCATCAGTGGACTTAGTTTGTAATGACTTTGTAAACACGTTGCATGATGTAATTCACTATGTATCCACTGGATGGCAGCATTGTTTCATTATTAGCATCAAGTAAAGCGACAAAAAAGGAAAAATGTGCATTCAAAGTAACTGAATTACAAATAAGGAAAGCAATTAAACGCTCAGTGATTTCACTTGAGTAATATAGAGCGTATATTTGTTTCATAAATGCTCTATGTATGTGCTCAGGTTGTAGAAATTGTCCTGATAATCCATGCATTGCTGCCTATAAATTCATACTGGACTTCTGTAGGTGCTTGAATAAATCTTTGCTAAATTACAAAATAAAACTTCAGAATTTTGAGGTCTCATAACAGTAAATCACGATGACAAATTTATATATGTTGTAGCTGTTAATGACCTTTAATATTTTATTTTTTACCACCAATAAAGTTATGTCATATACGTTTACCAGCTTTATGAGATGTGTTGAGTAGAAGATTATACTCGCAAAGTGGCAGGGCTCCACATACAACTTTAGAACCTTCAAGAATTCATAGTTAACCATAATTAATGGTTCTTGGTTTAACTGTTTTCTATGAGTGTAAAAATCTCTCACCACTCCTGGGATTAAGGGATGTTATATGAACTGTCTTGTTTCGTGTGAATACTAATAATAGATAAATTATTAAAGTTGTGGTGTTCCATCAGCAGTGGAGTTAAAGTACACGATGTCAGTTTATACGCTCACTATTGATCTGTAAAGGGAGTTTTTGTCTCTGAAAAATAGGTAGTGGTCAAAAGATGTTGGCCTGGACTTGCCTCATCTTTCAGCCTATTCTTATAAATGTATTACTACAGCTAAAAATGAATACTTACATTCAATTAGTTGTATATAGATTCTCAGAAATAAGAAAGGTTACATTTGTGTAAAACCCTACAGAGAGTTTCCTGACTAGCAAAGCTTCCAAGCAGGACGCGTTTAAGACTTTAAGGACTCTTGCCTATCTGGAGATTAATGAATCATTTCTTAAAGAAGAAAAAAGAAAGAAAGAAAAAAAGATTATAGTGTTATAAAGATATTGACTCAGTTCTATACCAATATCTTCGTTAAATCTATACAAGCAATTAAAGATCTAATGGAACTTTTGTTTATTTAATAACGAAGAAAGAAATAATTTTATTCTTGAAAATACACTTCAAAAGTAGTACACAGTCAAGTAATCACATATATGCAGATTAGTACAATTTCCCCAAAGTGTGAGCTATGTACCTGGGAAAGGTGGACTAAGTGCTTGGTCAAATGTAATCTGTACACACAAACATGGTAAACATCTTTAATTTAAGGTAGATTCAATTTGGATTAGGTAGGTCTTTATCATTTCTCATTTTAAAGTGCTTATACAGATACAATCCATTTGGGAGAGCACATCATTGAATCAATATGGAATAAATACAACATAAAAACACACAAACAGTGATCATTTAAGAATGTTGTGAGAGTCCACAATTCATTGCACAGTGCCACTTTATGTATTCGTGGCATTTTTAGAAGAAAAAAAAGCTTTGAATGAGTTCATATTAATATTCTATTGTACATATATTTAGAACAATTCCACGCTCGTCTCACGGTTCTGCCAGCTTGCTCGATTCTGAGAAGAATCATCCATGTCCATTTCATGTCTATTTAAGCAGAACCAAAGAGATGCCATTGAGATTTTTTTGAGAAGTTTGCACATTTTCAGTCCTTGGAAAGTTCAGTGCTTTTAAATGTATTGAAGAGGTCTTTTGGTTTTCGTTGTGTAGAGAATCCGGCATAGTCCTCCAGCGTGGGGATTTCGATTAAGGTGGCAGTAGAGGCGGTTTAAAAGTGCACGTTCCTGTGCAGTGGCGTGGAGTGAGCATCTTGCAAGAGAAGTGGTGTAAAGCGTCGTGAGCTTCTAGGGAAAAAGAGCATTTAGTACTACATATACAGTTGAGCGAAGAAGAGAAGACACCATGAAAATCCATTTATATATATGAAATACTGAATATGGTGTGAAGTGTGGCATCTTACAGCCTGTTAATGGGGATACAACACATATAGGACATATAAGACGAATATTAACATGGTGAGTGAGAGAGAGAGAGAGAGAGAGAGAGAGAGAGAGAGAGAGAGAGAGAGACGGACAGACACAGACAGACAGACAGACAGGCAGAGAGATTTCAATGTGACGCTCACTCTACCATTTAATGATGATGTTTGTGCTGTGATGCTTTTGGGAAACTCAGTCCAACAATTTTTGTTCTTTTTCATTATTCATACCATATTACACATTCAGAAAATTATAATGAAAGAAAAGTAGCACTTGCATATTTCTTATTTCTTATTGCATATATATTATCTATATTTATTTGTTGTTATAAATTAAATAAAATTATAATTTATTTGTTGTTAGGTGCTCAGGGTCTCCAGGTATGAGTCATGAGTTTTTGCTGTTGGGTATTAATAGAAATTACCTTTTAGCTTCTGCTGAACTGCATATCGAGCCTTTCTTTCTTGATCCAACTCGTTGCACAAAGTGTCTAAAATAAAAAAAAATATATATATATATAATTAATTTTAAAAAATGATTTAATGAAAACAAAGAGAATTTTAAAAGGCCTAAAAGTGCAACTTAGGCAATATTATAGATAAAGAAGTAATATTAAATTCTCAGTTACCTAAAAGATGTTAATAAAAATAATTTATTTCCTACAAGCTGCCTTATCCAATAGGACCATTGTTTAGTATAGGTTTCAAATCAAGACAAGTTACACACATTGCGCAGTACACAGTGAAATAATAATGTTATAAATAAAAATGCTATAAATAAATAAAGTTTCTCCTGGACCCAAGGTGCGATAATATTGGCTCGATATGTTTTCATTTCTTTTGATTGTAATTCACTTTACTTCATACAAATAGTGTTATTTTTTTCCATTTTTATTCACCGGATGGTGCTCCATGATTTGTTTAAATTCAGATTTTGCTTCTAAAAATATGCAAGTGTCACTTTTACACGTCATAACTTTATATCTCCCAAACTTCAATGCTCACCCCTGACTATTTGCAGCTGCTGCACCATCTCCTCTCGATAAGACAGCTCCCTCTTCATCTGGTCCTGAAAATTATCTGGTAAAGTCAACATGCACAGAGTCACTACTCCAAAAAAAAAACAAAAAAAAAAAAAAACAAAACATCCAGTCACTCTGTTAGTTAAACTAGTTAAGTCTCAAGTGTTCTTGAAATGTCCTAGTTTGATCTAAATTACCTTTCAGATTTTGAAACTCCCGTTCCATTTTCTTCCTAAGCTCCATTTGCTCCACCAGCTGTTTCTGGAGTTCCTCTATGAGAGAGCAAAAAACCCCATCACTAATTAATTAATAAACCATTATCATCACTGCTACAGTGATGGCCTTCGGAGAAAGAACAAAAGAACTTCGTGTGTTATAATTAAAACCAAGCTTTTTAACGCATTTTTATGTCACGCTTATATGCTTTTAAATATGCATTACGGAAAACGATCAGTTCCTAAAGAAAAGGAGGAGCGCGCGCGCTTGCTGCGGTGTTGTGGCGCGTGAGCTCGCGGTAATAATGAGGCCCGCAGCCTCGGGCTGTGTGCACGCGACTGTGCTAATGCATATGCAGTTCAAGGGCGTTTTGGAATAATGCACACTGGCTTCATTTTCCCTTTTGCTTAAAAATAACACAAAAACACTAGACATTTAATAATAATAATAATAATAATAATAATAATAATAATAATAATAATAATAATAATAAAAAGAAATCACCCGTGGGACATGGAATAAACCTCTGTGGCAAAACGACAGTGACTTTGATATCACGGCCTGGATTCTACAGTTTATTTTTTTTATTTCTTAATGCAAACTCGCTTATTCTGAAGTCTTAAAATATTTATTGTAATTTTTTAAACGAAAATAATAAACATGATAAAATGGCGGAATTACCCATATTTAACCTAAGCTAATAAAAAAAATATTACAAAACAAGTTCATATTATTAATAGGAATAATATTAAAATGCATTACTAAACCCTCACCTTTCGCCATGTGCTCGATGTCTTTTTCGATTAAGTGGAATCTACCATCAGTCCTCGATGCACCTTCAACTGGATTAAAAAGCAGGACATGGGCTTAAAATATGCAGAGATATTAATTCAGAGATCAGAGACTCTCATTTGAATACATAATAGTGAAATTCAGATCAAATGCAACAGAAAGCAGGAGGCAAGTAAAGAGCTGCTACTCACTCTCAGCTTCTTTAGAAACGCTCATTTGGTCGTGACGGGATTTCTGTGATTCCCAATCATTGTCAAGCACAACATGACTGAATCTCTGGGAATCTTGTGGCACAAAATGAACAACAGTGATGAACAACGATAATTTGTACATAAGATTTTCATTTTTAAAGTAAGATAAGATTTTTACAATCTAGACATCATGCATTGTTGCAATGTGTGATATAAGGCAAAAGGTTTTACTGTGTGATTCCTGGACTGGGGGATATTTAGGTGCAGGAACAGGCGCAGAGTTGAGTGAAAGCCCTGCGTCCTTTTCAGCAGCACGCACCTGCCAAAACCAAAACCCAAGCACCTAATTACAAATAAACACAACCCCAATTATGTTCAATCTTCTTATTCTCCACATCTTTTGCAGAAGAGGTCTCGGTTATCATTAGTGCTCAAATCCACAAAATGATCCGCCAATATCAGGCACCGCATTAAGGCAAATTGTTCATATTGAAAGTTAAGCTGGAACAGTGGAAATGACAGAGAGAGTAATTTGCTCTGAGGACCCAGGGGAGCCTTTTTCATAAACACGTTCCTGCCCGCCGGCCAAATAAATTAGATTTGGCCATTTATTCTAAACTTTCAATTTAGGACAATTAGGCCTTTGTTTTCCTCTTCTTTGTTTTAGAGAATAAAAACGTGGACAACATGAACAGGCCACATTTGAGGAATAAATTATCCTTCACTGACATCAGTACTGAACACTGCAGAAGTGACAGTGTTTAATAAAGACCTATGCCTAAATTATATCTTACAGAATTGTAATAATACCTACAGAGTTTAATTAAGGTGCAATTAAAGGTATTAATTAAATCTTAAAGTTATTTTGTATAGTTTTGACTAGGCATTTGTCCAACTATAGACTTAAATGAAAACTGCAGATTTTAATTAATCAAGACAATTCCTTGTGTACTCTAAAAAAAAATTTTTCTTCAATCTTTAGGAACTGATAAGGAAAGAGTGTGAAATATTGATTTTATATATACATATAGCCTATATAAACAGCAAACAGTATGATTACATACACTATACAACCATTAGTCTGTACCTCTAAATGTGTATATAAAATAATTTGAGGTACATAATGGTACTCTAAATACATTTTAGCCTAGGGTTGTAAACACTATAAAAAGTCAATAAAAGAATACCACCCCTGCGACAGCTGAGTGCCCTTTCTGAGTGTGTTCATTTAGCCTACGGTATCAGGTGAATTCCCCCTCTGTAGCTTCTCTGCTATACTCACATCATATGTTGGAGTGTTGCTACTTTTTGGCGCTCTGTCATTCAGTCTGTCTTCATCCGGGTCCTCGTGTCTGTCCTCCTCCTCCTCCTCTTCCTCATCATCATCATCATCCTCTACCTCTCTACTATCCCTCTCTTCTTCTACATGACCCGCCCGGGACCCGATCTGCCTCACTGGACTCTGCCGGTCCTCCACAGACAGCTGAACGGACTCCTCGTCGTCATCGTGCGTCTCCCGATTGGACTCCACGTCTACTTCCGGTTCTCCTCCGCTGTCGACTTCCGGTGAGGCAGACCTGTAACTGGAAGTCTCGCTGACAAAGTCCGGGGACAGGTGACCCGCTGGCGGCCTCACATATGTGTCCCGGTTGCCGTAAAGCTTGGCTATGCTTTCTGCGTCCTTAACGACGGGCCTGAACGCAGAAACGTAATTAGACTTCCGTGGCGGAGATGTCGCGTGACCCTCAGTCGACCTCAGCTCGTCAGCGGATTTGTCCTCGACCGACTGTGAGCTCGAGCAGCGCTCGCTGTCTCTAGGAGTGCTGCTTCTTGGACGCTCGTGCTCAGCAACATCTGGCTCACTCTGGCGGCTTCCGGTGAGCTCGTGCGGCTTTGGCTGCGCGTGCTGATAGGGCGGCAGGGGCAGAGCACCCGTTGTGGGCCAGAACATGGGGAATGACGGATACAGGCTGTCCTTCGTGCCGGCCCAAAATACACTCGGTACGCCGGTCTTGTTTTGCTCGTTCGTGCCGTCATCTTTCTTTTGACACAAACCGAACGGGGAGAAGCCATACGGATGTGGGAAGAGGGGCGGTGGGATTTTCTGGAGCATGCCAAAGCTTTTGCTGGGCACCGGAATGACTGGGTAGTTGCGCGCGCCATTGGGTAGGCCGAGATTCGCGCGCTCGTCGTCGCAGCGTAGGGTTTTGTGGGGGATTTCCGGAGAAGCGGCCTGCCTGACATGGCCCGGGCCATGTGTTTTGAGAGGTGACATATTACACCCGCTTCCGGGCATCGTCCTTTTCCTGCTGCCCCCGTTAAACATGGCCTTCACGTCCTCCCAAGCGTGAGAGATGTCTTCGGGCATGAGCTTGTCTGCAAGTTTTAGGTGGCGCCTCCAAGAATTAAAATTCGCTGCGTCCGGCTGCGTGTATTTGGATTCGGGCGTGCGATGGGAGTGGAATATGAACTTGTTCGGAGAGAAGTACATGCTGCAGTACGCGCACTTGATGCACTTGGCGCGTGAGCTGTTATACCTGGCTGGGATGAAGTTGCCTCTGCAGCCCCACGCGCATTCGTGCGAGACATCGAACGCGAAGTTCTCGGGAAGCTTTGGCGGCGAGTGAGCACCCAGAAACGACTTGCACAGTCTTTCTGCCTCCCGTTTGGTGATCATCCCGCAGCGACGCGAGGAGATGGGCATGGCACCGGCGCGCCTCAGGATCTCCAGCTGCACCGGAGTGCACTGCACGCACGTAATCCCGAGAGCGACGCGCCGGTTGTGAATTTCGTTGTAGCTGTAGCTCTTCAGAAGAGTGTTGGAGATCTGGGCCAGGCACAGCCGCTCTTGACCGTCTATGACCAGAGATACGATGGGCACACCGTACAGAGACGTCTCGCTTACTTGGTTGGGTTTCAACGATGCGCCGCCGCCGGAGAAAGGAGACACATCCCGTTTAGAGTGCGGCGGAGAACTGGCATCCGGTCCCGAGGCTAGCGGCGCGCTTATCGGCTCCATTCCCTGGAAATCTATAGAAAAGTAGCATTAAAATGTATCATTAAAAACCGTTAATTTTACAGCATCAATATTGGTATCTTTAAAAAAAACCATTTTGGGCCAAAGGAACTCTGTAGAAGTTCATTCAGCACTGTGGATTATTACACTTGTAACACAATTTTCATTTCACAATAATCATTTTTTAATTTCTTAGTAGCTAATAATATGCGGCTAGTAAAAAATATAATGGACATTATTTTCAATACAGTATTATTTTTGTTGTTAATGCTGTATGTTTTGCCTTATATTATTGCCTTATTATTATTATTATTATTACTACTATTACTACTACTACTAACAACAACAACAATAATAATAATAATAATAATAATAATAATACAGCAAAACAGACTGCATTAACGATGACAATATTATGGTGAAAATATCTAGTATTTGTTGTCGTTTTTTAAGTATTCGCCTATTATTGGCTACTTCTTCGATTGTTCGGTAAAAATACCGTCATATTTTGTTTCCTGCTTGCTGTTACTGATTTTATGCCTTTATCTACTATCTTTTATTCCTGAATTATATAATTTAAGTGTATAATACATGACATATTATAAAATATTATCACATGCCAATATTCCGTAAACTGCTTTTTTTTTTTTTTTTTTTTTTTTAAATCACCTCCTGATTTTGGATTGCCTGTTAGATGGTCATAAATATTATAAATTGTGAGAAACTCACCTACAAGGTACAACACTGATTTTTACTAAAAATATATCTTACAGAGATAACACAAATGGCTAAAATGAGGAAAATCGTATCCTTTTTAGGGAATCTAGTTTAAAATAAAACGCTAATTTTACGCAGCCTGGCAGGCAGGACTCGAAGTCTTCGATCACTAAGACGCTAGGAGAAGAGTTGTTTTTATTGAGTCTGGTGAAATATTTTGTTGCCTTGTCATCTGATGTGACCACCAATTCTGATCAGTTTGTCCAAAACGAGCTTTAATCGAACTGCACAGCACTGTTCTCCTTTCACATCCATGCTCAGAAATGCAGAGTTGTAGCAGAGATGAATAAGCGCTGATGAAGACATTCACACTTCCATAATGCACCTAGAATAATGTGCAGATCAGAGTGAGAAACTCACCTTTTTTACGAAACGAAAGCAAGAATGAACGACTTGACTTGATCTCGTCGAATTATTGCAAGGTACAGAGCAATAACCGTCCTCCAAATGTCCAACAACGCAGTGAGAGACGCGCTGTAGAGTCTCCTACTTACTCTCTCTCTCTCTCTCTCTCTCTCTCTCTCTCTCTCTCTCTCAGAGTAGTGGTAGGGCAAACATTTCCATTCGGCTCAAGCACAGAGCATCGAGCGACCGCACGGCAGTCCGGGCCACTTCTTGTCAGACTGAATGAAGGGAACAGACGAAAATAAGGACAGGACACACCCACAGAGGCACGAGCCACGGGGAATATTAACCCGTTCAGCGCCGGGACAGAAGGAGACAATGCGCGCGCGCACACCCAACTTCAGTTTTCCTGTTAGAGACAGACAGACAGACAGATAGATAGATAGATGGATAGATAGATAGACAACAACCGAAATAATAATAATAAGAATTATAATAACAATAACAACTAATTATAATAATAATAACAATAATAATAACAATAACAACTAATTATAATAATAATAACAATAATAATAACAATTAGATATTATATAATCCTAAATTATTAACCAAATAAACTGTTTATCATTGCATATCGCCAATAAAGCACAAACCTTTAAATAGCCTTTAAATGTCCAATGACCAGTGTGTTTTTGTGTTTTTCCCCCCCTCCAATGTTGATATTTGTGCGTGTTGCACTGAAATGTGATAATCACACAATAGTCTTTCATTACGAATTTGCATCGACACTTTTGCCCTCAGGCTGCCCGTGCGCCCCGGGGCATTTTGCTTAAACTGCGCGTGCGGTCTCGCGCTCTGCCGTTCCCCATGCACGTAGGGCCCTATAGGTAAACGCTGCACATTTGTTTAGCACACACGCCAGTGAGAGCGGATCCCGTGTACAAACACTGATATATTACAGCAATACGCCGAGGGAAGTGGTGGAACCCTATATGCGCACATTAACTATTTAAAGCCCGATCAATGCCCTTCAGTTAACCCCAACTAAAAAACTGACGCACAGATAGCGAGTCACGACGAAGTTAACATTGC
The DNA here is from genome assembly GCA_030068355.1 of Notoglanidium maculatum. NCBI lineage: Eukaryota > Metazoa > Chordata > Actinopteri > Siluriformes > Auchenoglanididae > Notoglanidium > Notoglanidium maculatum. Next base: position 7,325,661 of record JAQQZX010000023.1, read on the forward strand.
ATGAAAGTGGAAAATTGTTCTTTCAGAAAACAAACAAAACAAAACAAAACAAAAATACGAGGGGGACATGAGATCCATCAAGAAACAGGGTCAGTAAATAGCCTGCTCAGATTATTTCTAAACGTTAAATGATATATAATTCATTAGTATTGTTAGTGTAGTTTATGTAAATTATAATAGGCTAATAATAAGAAAACGAGGCTAAGCGTCCTAGATGAATGTGTTTAGTGCATTAAATTCAATAGTACATCAAATTTCCCATATTATAGGCTAAATTGGTGCCTCATTTTGAAACATAATTTGAAATCACATTGGCTCTGTTTAAACAAAATGAACCAAGCAGCATCCAAAGCGTTTTATATGACAGCTGTAAAGTTTAAACAGTGCTGAGTGAGGAACAGGATTCTAAACTACACTTGTCCTTTATGTTATAGGGTGGCATCATCAAGGCTGCACATCTTTAGTATGTAAAAATGTGAATTAAAGCTTTCCAAACTAATCTAAGCTCATTAATAAGACCGTAAATTATTGTTAAAAGTGCACTATATCCACGTTTAGGTGAAAAATGCATGATACAAAAGATGAACCTTTTGTATAATTTTGTATTAAGGATACCTTTCCAATATTTTTTCTTCACAAAAACGCGCAATTTATTTAGTATCAGCCTAAAAAGGATGTAAATATGCTGCTTTTTTATTAAATACTATTTAAGATGAAATAAAAATAATAAAAGAAATAAAAGAAACATATAAATACAAATAAGTGCATATATTTACATTTGCATAGTTTTATATTTTATGCAATTTCATCTGGGGGTCACTAATAGAGACGGGATGGTTGTAAAACGTGCCAAGTGTCGCGGGGCCACCCGCCTGAGCTTAATGCAATATTGATGGTGAGGGAAACTTTAACCCGACTCGGCCCTGAGCGCGTCCTCTTTCACCATACAAGAAGCTTCGCTCTGCTCCAACAATAATTACAATTTCACACTGTAATTATTCCTTCCCTGTTAATTATTTAGAGCGCAGGCTGACTGCGGCACGGTTACCGTTTATGGCGGGGAGGGAGACTGTGTGAGGGAAAAAAATAAACAGATATGCATATACACACACACACACACACACGCAATTTTTAATGAACTAGTCTTC
>JAQQZX010000023.1:7326879-7343911 GCA_030068355.1 Notoglanidium maculatum
ATTAACTATAGACTACTACAAATATGTTAGCAGGTTATGTCCACTTTTTTATTCCCCTTTCCATTATCCATTTTTTACTTATTATAGTGCTATATGGCTTTCCCATGCAACACAAGCCATGTTATAGAAATGATACGCAATATACTGAAGTCTGAACCCTTCTGTAGTGTAAGTCTCACAGTGGCTCCTATGTCGTTGGCTATTTTTGTGCTACTCCTTTTTTCCTTATTAATAATTAGCAGCAAAGAGGTTAAGAGTAGTTTAAGGTGTAGTCCTTTTGTTTGCAGCGCGACATGATTGTGACATGCTTTTAAGTAATCAATGGTTGTTTAGGACACATTTTAATCAATAGGATAAATATTGTGTTTCAGAAACATCTGGTATTATTAGTTCATTAATATTGGATATTATATTACATACACGAATAAATGAATTAGTGATACAATAGCTTATGGTTGGACAAAGGTCAAGGAAAAATCAGTACAGTGGGCTGTTTGGAGAACATAATGTATTTGCTATAATATGTAATTAAGATTTAATGTATGGGTTTGCTGGGTTGATTAGGTTTATTGAATAAAGAGCTTAGATTATATTCTATATATGTCTGTTTTTAGATGCACATCTTATTGTGGTAGACAAACAGGGCAGCTACTTGGCACACAATTAAAGTATGGTGATCAAGGACATTTTAATTTGTAATTAGCATCCAGTGAAGATATTTTGCTGCAAATATGAGAGCATGTGTGTACTTTTAAAGATGTTCAGACACCCTATAAGGTCTCCAGTCCAGATTATATACTATGCCCTAAGTAACAGCCTACCATAACTAGCAGAATTCATTAAAATATGATGGTCTATAGCAATAATGGAAACGATTTATTGGAAGAGAAACATCTGATCGGTCTGGGCAGCTCTGGGTGTTTTGACTAGTGGAGCAGGCACCCTTCTTAGGGCTCAGGAGAAACTTAATCCTGACTTCACCTATCAGCCACCCTGGAGGCGTCATGTCCACTTATTGTTTCAGGGCATTGCTGCACAGGCCATAGACTTCAGAGCTTCTGTATACCAGGCTATTACAGACAAAAACATGGAGGATTTATATGTTGTGCCGGGTAATTAAACACTTCAGAAAAGACAGTGGAAACTAAAGTTGGAGGGAAAAGGCTTAATCCAGAGAATAGCTATGATCTGCACTTGAGGAGAACTAAAGGGAAAACAAGTAGGTTATATAAAAAGCACAAGGTCTAGTTTCTGGAGGTCACAGGAGAGATTGGCACATAAATCAGTGCCAGAGTCATTCAGAGGGAGACGTTTAATAACCGCGTACCAGATGAAAACCAATGTAGTACAGTAACCAGCTCTATCAGCAGCGTCTAAAAGCCACATGACCCCAAATAAATTCCACTTTAGCACCAGATCAATCAGCTCCCTTCATATTGATCTCTCTCAGCCTGACACTCTTTAAGTCGCCTGGCCGCAACCTTTTTTTTGGTTCGAGTGAAAATAGCGTTTCGATTACTGTTTTTTTTATTAGGAAAAGGATTGCTACAAGAGGTTCTCCGTGGCCCGAAAATTAAGTGGTGACATTTTAATTACTGGACATTGATAAAAGGATCTCGGTAATAGCAGTGAAAAGCGGCGGCTCTGTTCTTCCGGCCCGCGCGCGCTAATCGAACCGGACCGCTGTGGGAAAGCTCGAGGCCTGAAAGTGCTCAAACCGCTACCCAGCGGAAATACACACGATTTATGGTCACGTTTTAGAATTATAAGTTAATTTTGGCCTGCTAAGGCAGCAAAAACAATTTCCAGCCGCTAGGAGGCGTCATCAAAAACTGCTGTATTTATTAATTAATTTATTTGACAGAAATCTCCTTTCAGCACGGTTGCAATTTACAGTCAGTAGCTGTAGGTGGGCTGTTATACTGTTGCCTTGATGGACACGTGACCACGCCCTTACCTTGACACCTACTGTCAGTCATGTAAGTTCACTTGTAGGACATCTACTAAGGGCTACCAAAGTCCACTGTAAAAATTTGGCTGTAAAGTTTGTAAAGTTACTGTCAGCAGGACTACCAGTAAGGTATTGTAAAATTTACAGTAAACAACAGCACAACATACATACAGTAAAACCGGTAATACCGGTGTTAATTCAGCTGAGGCTTAAAAAATGTGACGTACTATTGACGATGGACAGAACTGAGCTGAAGGTTAAGGGTCTTGCTCAAGGACCCAACCATGGCAGTTAGGAGGCACCGGGACTGGAACACCACACCTAGCTCAATTACACTGATTCAATCACTTTTACTGCTGAATGGACCCACACTAACAGACTGCATTGAATCAGTGTGAGCTAGTTGAGCTAGTTGTATTGGCTCAGTGGTTAAGGCTTTGAGTTACAGATCAGAAGGTAGTATGTTCACACACCTACAGCGCCACGCTTGAGCCAGACCCTTAAACTCCAGCTTAGAAGTATCCTGCATCAGTTGTAAGCTGCCCTGATTCAAAAGCATCAACAAACATGCACATGTACTGGATTATGTCACATTACATCACTTTATTGTAAATGTGCTGCATAGTTGTTTACTATAAATCTTAAAATACCTTAACCCTGCTGCTTATATTATGGGATAATCTACTGCAAATTTGAATTTAATTTGGATTTTTTGACAGACTTTGATGGTTGTGTAAGTGTCTGACAACATGACTGACAGGAGGTATCAAGGTCAGGGTGTGGTCAACTATCAATCAAGGGACCAGTATGGCAGCCTGTATAAACTCCACACTACAGGAGGCATGTCTTTGAGTGCATAAGTGAAAAGGGAGTTAATTTGTAGAAATGACAGCAGCTTTCGTGAGGGTTTGCCATAAAGTAAATGCTATTTTTGAACTCATAAGTTTTAATTATGTAACAATGATCAATGAATGGCAGTCACATGTATTTGCACAGATGTTTTAGGTGGCGAGATACCATAAGGGCAGCTCTGCGGAGAAGCAGGGGTGTCGGCAGCCGGGATCACAGTCACGGTGTTCCCAGTTCAATCCTGAGCTTGGGTTACAGTCTGGATGGAGTTTCTCAGTATGTTCTCCTTGGGTTGATGTGGGTTTCCTTCCACTTCACAAAAGCATGCCAGTATGTGGACTATCTGTTAAATTGCCCCGAGGTGCGATCGTGCGTGCAAGGAGCCTGGAAATGAACTGATGTCCCACACACAGCGTGTATTCCTGTCTTGGATTATCTCTGGACACACCATCACCCCGACCAAGATAACACATTCTAAATATGCAGATTTATTTTGTATAACTTAGAACAATTTCTATATTAAATTGATAATTAATCATTATAAGAAATAATGAAGAGTATACTGTATATACAAAGCACAGAATCAAGATATTCTCTCAGTTATTCATGTTGCATGTCATTAGACTGTATGACAGTCTTGACAAACTCACTTTAAAATATCCTGTGGACTGAAATATTTTCCACATTCTTAAACCTCTGAATATAGAAATTCAACATACTAAAAAAATTCATTTCTACCAAGATGTTCTAAACAATCCAAAGTCCAATTTAAACTTAGCTGTGCTTTATATTAAGCTTAAAGTATTGGTAGTGATATTATTTTTCCAGAATAAAGTAATACCAAGACATTTCAGGTAATAGAGAAAAGGAAATGTCACATTATTTTTCACAATAATGACCAGGCCTGTGTTGTTTGTGTACCTACAAATGGATTTAGACAAATAAACATGCAGTTAAAAAAGCATAAGGGACACTTTTGGATTTCTTCACAGAAAGCATTTTCTACTACAGGCATTAAAATGGCCCTTTAATGACTCGAAGAGCAGTTCTTTATATTAAGAGAATGAAGTGAGGTGTTTATAGAAGAGCATCAAGAGAGATAACATTCTGAATGTTTCATTTACTTAGGAAATGTCGAAGGTGTGCAAACTTCCACAGCAATGTGAAATGAGACTCATGATGTGCCACCAGTGAACCACACATTTCTTACAAAGAGACAGAAATAAAGAAAGAAGTAACAGTGCATTTGAACGGGATTAAAAAAAATCATCAAAACCTGAACAAAAACATCGTAAACAAACGAAAATAACTGGATGACAATTTTGCTAACATACGAAGAAAACTTAAACCTTCAAGTATTATACTTGCTTCGGGTATAATGCTCTACATCTCACTTTCTTCTTTGCAATCTCATCAGGGATTAACTGTTGCAACTCTTTCCCGTCCAAGTGGTGCGAGATGCATAATATGTGCCTACAGCACTGCTTCATTTACAAAGTAACACTGTATAAAAACACAGCAGTACAATAAGTGCATTATGGCATAAAACCGTCTTTAAGTGGCCCATGGAGTATTGTAGTTGCAGGCAGATGTGGTGGGTTGATGCAGCTGTAACATATGAGGCATGTTAGTCGGCAGCTGTCAGTGGTTAATAGAATAGTGAGCAAAAATTATTTACTCCCTGCTGAGGAATGATTACATGCTGTAGTGGAGAGGGAGGATGATGCTGATTTGAATTAAATATATCTAATAGACAAGTAGGGTCAGTCGAGTTAAAAGATTAGATTTAAGACCTATATTTATGTGCATAGGATGCTAAATAAGTAGCTGTAATAACTGTGTTTCCATTATACAATCTGAAATAAGTGTATGATTGAATGCACAGACTTGATCGGTCTGTTATTGTGGTTTATGCACTGCATGAGTCTTCCTATGCGACTCTAAGGGAAACACGGAGTACTGCTGTTACATAATCTGCAGCATGGAAAACACTGCAGTGCTGAAAATACTCAAGTTAATGCTTGTTAAAGAGTTCAGGGTTAATATGGCTTCAATTTCGCACAATCTTAGAGGAATTCTGACCAATCTGGACTTACTTTTGCTTGTGCCTGTTGAAATTTTCGCATAAACTTAGTTGAATCAGTTTGCCAAAATATAAACAAAGGAGTCATTTAAACCAACGTGACACTGACCAATAAAGCATTTAGAGAAGAATGTGCCTTATGCAATACACTCCTACGTTAATGAAAGTGGCCTTTCTTTTCCTCGTCGGCGTCATGTCTGATTGCCTGTTCAGTTAAAAAAAAAAAAGAAAAGAAAAAAAAAAAAAAACAACAACGAAAAAAAAAAAAACACCCTCTCTCGCTCAATTGGCTGCTGCTTTCATCCAAAGCAATGCACAACTGAAACAGGATACAAACGAGAAGATGACCGTTAAGGTCCTGCTGAAGGACCCAATCAGTGGCAGCGCGGTGGTGGTGGTGGTGCTGGGGTTTTTACCTCACAACCTTTTGATCAGTATCCCAAATCCTTTCCCAAAAGGGATGAAAATCGTTTCAAGACATTTACTCTGTATTACGAGGTGTCTTAGTTTATCCTGGAACGACTCTATTAAAAAGCTTTTGCTTCATGGTCCATCTGCTAAGGAAATGATAACAGTTATAATCCTGAAACATTTATACTGCAATTTGCACAAGGATTTAAAAACAAATGTATAAAACAAAAACAAACCAAAAATACAGATCTGGAGTTATTGGATCCATCAAAAAATAAAAGGTCCATAAGCACTAGGGAGCCTGTTTATGGGTGGCCTCCTTCAAGTACGTCCAGCCAATAAACCTCTGTGGCACTTTACAGAAAGAGGAAAAACGGCTCCTTGTTGTGTCCCGGCTCCTTACATTAGCCCCTGAGCTTGCTGGGATTTGCGTTCCTCCAAGCTCCGGCACACCCACATGGATACGACCTCTGTATTCCCATCATCGTATTGTGTGATAAATGGATGGTCCTGTAAAAGACGTGAAGAGAAGGTGCAACCAGTTATTCTCTTTTCAAACTCTTATTGGTGTAAAGCAGCTATTATGAGACACAACAGCTACGTAGGTTTGACCCTGATAGTAACACTGGGACAAGGTGACTGGCACGACTACTTCTCCTCCATTCTACCCCCGAACAGGAAAATTATAAAACACCATGACAGCGAACTCGTTGCTTGAACTAAGCTTATTAACAGAGCATATGCTAAAAATGCATCGTGTATGATTTAGTGGCTGTGCTGCTGTTACTTAAAGGCTTCTGTCTCCGCTGTGACCCTGCCACTGGCTGCCCAGTTACTGTGATTCCTGATTGGAGCTTTAGGCTTCAGAGATAAATTAGCAGTGACACTCTGCGCTGTTTAAATGAATGTGTCTTTCCTTATTACTCTGATGTAGTGATTCTGGCAGAGGCACTTGTGTATCGCTTAAACTGCACGGGCAAATCCTAATTAAATAAGAGATGGAATTAAGGAGGAATAGCAAATGAAAGGAGTGTCAAAGGACATTTTTAAAGGGCGATATTAAATGAATCACGTTATAACCAAGATATTAATTCCCTAGATAATCAACAGAGATGTTGGATACACAGTAACATTATATGCAATATAACATTAAATAAATGAGATGGGCTTTTTATGTGGTGTGTTTTGTTGGTAGTGACATACCGAGGCATTTATTTATTAATTAATTGTGTTATGTAACTAAGAAGAGGTGGATTTTGATTTTAACCATTTGTTAATTATATTTTTAAGACTATAAGCTTACAATATATAAAAGCCTGTTTTCTGTCGATTTAAGATAAGAAATTGCAATAAAAGAAGTGCCTTAAGAACTAAATAAGTGTAATATCCATACCTAACATTAAATGAACATTTTAGCCACTGTCGTGTAACCTTAATCCCTAAAGTGTGCAGACCAGACCATATCTTTGATCAGAGTTTAAAAAAAATTACTAATTACGTGCTACTTATCATCAGCTAGTTGATTATTAATATTAAGGCTGGGCAATTTGATGATATAATTAAAATATCACAAGAAGTCATGCATAAAACAAAGCTAAACCAAAAACCCCCCAAAAACAAACAAAAAAACCCCCGCCAACTAAATGCATATTATATAAACAGCTGATTTGTTGTAATTTGTATATTGTAAAATGTTAAGACAATTCAGCTTTTCACAATTACAAAATGCAGCTTGTTAGTGAACCTGTATATATATATATATTGTAATGCATATTGTGGATCACTGAAATGTCTTCAAGTATCATGATATACTATTTTTATCATATAGCCCACGCCTAATAAAGAACACCAATATTTTTGTATTCTTCTTATATAACAAAGCCAACAGACTCATTTACACCATGCCAGTCATTTTCATACAATCCGTTTCTCCTTTTCTCACAGACACGCACTCTTGGTCTCTGTGAGGACAGAGCGGGACCATCAATCGTGCTGTCCTGCTAATGGTGAGCTCTGTGTGTGCCACAGTGAGGTTAATCACTCTCAGCTCTGGGTTGTGTTGAGGCCCGTCCTGAGGGCGAGCTGTAGCGAGTGCCCTTCTCATCAATCACCCGGCCCGGGCACAGACTCGCCAGCCTACACCAGCTCCGGGCTCAGATACACAGCAGTAATAAGCAGCTGAACCCGGCGCTCCACTGTGACCCTGCCAGCCCGGACAAGGGTTCGACCACATAGAGCGGCCTGTTTTTGACCCGGCATGGAGAATAAGAGAACTTCCAGGACATTTGGGAGGAAATGCAGTCAAGGACGGGAAGGGACATTTGAGGATAAAGAAATATATAAATAACACACAAACACAAACCACACGGCCAATGATCAGTCGCATGCTCTTACACACATTTGGACAATGACAAGCTGCAATAAATCAGAGCTCAGGCGGTCAGTTGCTTGTTTGGCTGGACTGACACAGGCCACATTCACACACACACAAATCCGCCACTCGCCACCTGTGTGTCCCTCTGTTCTCTCTGAGAAAATAAGTGTGTGTGTGTACGTCTGAGAGCATGCCGAGAAGTGCACCTCCATTAATTAACCCACCTGCTGCTAACATTGCACCCATGCAGAGGAAGTTATTAAGAGAGGAAAGGCAGAATAAATACTGCTTTAGTTAGGTCATTATCAGCTTCTGCTTACCTCTCTACCGTCAGGCGGAAAAAACTCATTTAAAAGTGTGGCTACATTAATCACAGCCCCATATCAAAGTGTGATAATCACCTGAATTCTCCGTTAAAATAAAACTGCCAAACCCAGGGGAAATCTCACCCTACTCTTTAATTGTTTCGAGTCTGTGATAGGTCTTTTAATCCAAGATTAATTTATGCTTTTTTAAATAACTCTACATATGATTAATAAGCTTGAAAATTAAAAGGAGTCTAAAGCAATTATAACAAGTGGTTGGTCATCACCTCATTAGAATGTGCTAAAGAGCAGCAACGGTGGAGTCTAGTGTGTCAGTGTGTGTGTGTGTGTGTGTGTGTGTGTGTGTGTGTGTGTGTGTGGATATTGGTGTAGGGAAAATAGCACAAGACAGACAGACAGACAGACAGACAGACTAAGAAAGGTGAAGAAGCCACTGTAATAACTAGGGCTTGGCAGATTTCCATAATAATGACATGCTCCCACTGGATGTAAAGGGGTGTGTGTGTGTGTGTTTTCAGACTAGGCTAAAGCTTCATGATCTCTTAATTCAGCTCTCACCAAGGGAAAGACTATTCGTCAAGATTACAAAAGAGCAGGCAGGTGTAGTGAGAGCCACAACCAGCTGAGCATCATGAGTGCCCACTGACTCTCAGTCAAGACTGTACTACACTCACACACACACACACTCACACATACACACACACACACACTCACACACACACTCACACATACACTCACACATACACTCACACATACACTCACACATACACTCACACATACACTCACACATACACTCACACACTCACACACTCACACACTAGGTAGTTTTCCTTATAAGGACCAGCCAGATGTCCCCACAAGGTCAAGACTGTCAAATATTTTCAAATATCCCTATCCTTGTGAGGACATCTGGTTGTCACCAAGATATTAAAACCTATATCAACCTGTTTTCATGCAAACTGAAAAGTTTTGCTTAAACTGTATATCCATGAACTGGATATACAACGAATAAAAACAAGTCTTTTTAAATTGTGATACAGTGAGGGTGTCTCTCCATTGCCTCCATTGGCACTTTTTTAATAGTCATTCTTTTTGCTCCTCTTCAAAACGTTCATACACCAGCGGTCGATGAAAACACGCAAGATTTTTGCAATGCATACAAAAATATGTCTAAATGAACAGGTAAAAAGAAATTTTCTGAAAAGGCCTGCCATAAATTTGGTCAATCAGCCTCAGATGTGTTTCAGTTTAGTTTTGCACTGGAGCTATAAGAATAATGTAAACAACTCTAAAGTGATGCTCTCTCACCCAAAATGGCCAAATCATCCTCATCATATTTGTACTTCAAACACTGTTTAGCTACATCATTTCATTTTAAACAAGTGATTGCGTGAAAGCGAGAGTTTGGTTAGCATAGCCTTCATAGGCATACCTTTTTTTTGGTTTTCATTGTTAATCTGAGCTTAAATGTGTTTCTTGAAAGCGATATTTTGTGTATACAAGTGCATTTAAATTCATAGGTATATATTTTCCTCCTGGTATACACTAGCTCCATTTACCTGGAGTACATTCATGAATGTTGCTTAAATAAATTATTCAAGACACTAATTACAGCATTATTACGATGCTGAATCGTTCTGATAAGGAGGAGAGTGATATTGCCTAATTTTCATATTTAATTACTTCTTTTATTCTTATGGAAATATATCCTGAGCAAAACGTACTGCTGACATTTAGCATAAAACTAAATATTAATATGGATTATCAAATAATAATAAAATATTAGTTTTAGGTTGCATGTGATTACCACCGAAAGCAAAATGAAACCAGTGCCACGGGTAAATTTATACAAGAACTGGATTATATACACGTTGTGAAGGAAGGCATATATTTACACAGATTTTGGGTGAAATCGAATTCCATTAATTGTAAGCTACATTAGCCTCAAAGCTCCAGCCCAAAAGTTAAAAAGCAAACCCATGTCTTGGCTGATTGATTGTGTTTGAAGTAAGTGGAAAATTCTTTCCACAAACCTTTTCACCAAATATTTGAAAATAGCATGAAGGAAATATTTGTAATGAGAAGCCTAAAGGAGTCCATAATTTCCCAAAAGAGCTTCAGGAGACTAAAATTAGTAGGGGAAGTGCGTATTTCGCTGTTCATTGAAGTCTTGAGGACCTTGTTTCACATGGATGAGCAGAATGAGGTTCCTTGTCTGCGTGTGTGCACGTGTGAGTGAGAGTGATAGGGAGAGCGCGAGAGAGGGCAGGAGAGCTAAAGAGTGATAGAGCAAGAGCGAGAGAGAGAGAGAGAGAGAGAGAGGTTCAGCTTCACCCCCAAAGCCACAGTGTTATCAAGCTAAAAGCTAGGATCACTCTCGAGGGACTCCTCAGCGTGCTAATGTGTAAACAAGTCATCACAGCGATGTCAAAGGGCTTTCAAAGCCCACTCTCATCCTGTTCCCTACAGTACGGGCCACAGGCATTCAGCAAGACGATGCGTCTCTCTTTAAAGGGCTTCTCCCCTGAGCCCAGGCTCTTACCCACATACGTGTTTGCGAAAACAGAAGCACACGCACAAAAAGACGTATACATGGTCCTCCGTGAGAGCACGCACACCCTGTCCGTAATCAGGTTGCCTCAGGGAGGGGAGGAAGCCTATAGGTCTCTATAGGTCTCTAACAGATTTGGGGTGCAGGCTACAGCACTTACTCTTTTGTCCTCAGCAGCATCATGTGCTGCAGCTGGGGCCTGCGGTGCTGCACGCTCCTCTGGGACAAAAAGTGCTAAAAGGACAATGACAACTGGGTGACAATGAGAGACGTCCATAGGGAGGGGGAACATGTCAATCACTAGACAATCACTGCTGGAGTGCATGGCTGAAACGTGGTACACAAGCTGATCAGGCTGAAATTTGTGGTGAAAAACGGAAGCTTATTAAAAAATCATTCATTAGGCATGTGCTGATAATCATGCTAACATGCTGAAGTGTCATCACTACCACGGGTATTTGTGCTCCCGGAATGAAATGAAACGAAACTGAGTAAAACAGCCTGAACTGATATGTGTTAAACAAAGTAGTTGCCTGGCCTTGTTTTTAGTGACTGGAGAAAATCCTGCTCTCCATTCCAGCACTCAATGAAATGATCTATTCAGTGAAGTCAAGCAATGCTTTTTTTTTTCTTTTTTTAAGAGCCCGAAGATGACCCAACTTAATTCAAAATGATTTTAACTTCTTGCCATCAACAATATGCACCAAAACTGGAAAAAAAATCTCTGGACTTTAGTCGCTCTAGTCTGTAATGAAAGGAAAACAATATCAATCTAGAATGAGGACTGTACTGAAGCTAGCAGGCAGTTATTATCCAACTGTTCAGTTTACAATTTCGCCAAGACTATACTAGATGTACATTACTGAGACCCAAGGGGAAATTTAGGAACCTTTTTTTCTTATGCCAGAAAGAAAAGTCCCGCCTCTGGTCAAAGTCCTTCTCCATACTTGTGACGTGAGCTATATGTTATCTATCTATATAGATAATCTGCTCTGTTAGCTGCTCCTCTAACCTTGCTGCTAGTCACGTGCTCATACTGAATCACGTGCAAAGCAACTGACGTTGGTTTTTGGTTAAAATGTAGTTAATGTGAAGGAAAAAAAATGGGCAATTTTATGCCATTGCCAGCATTTTAGTGGGAGGAAACCCGAGAGTCCAGCACAGACAGTAAAAAGGACGCAGAAACAAAGTAGCTACCTACTTTTGCTACCCTAGGCAACTACTGCACATATCTATACACAAAATGCACGAGGAAAAGGGATTATTGCTGGTTTCATTGAGAAGTCAGTCAATAATCTTAATTAATTTTTTATGTTTGATGTTCACTGCCATGAGTGGAGACTTGTGTACCTTCAGACAACAACCTCATAACCATATTGACACACACTACCACTCACACACGTGTACATAGGCTGCATTTGCACCTGGGTTCTCAGTGGACGAAGCTGCTGTCCATGGTGCTGAAATGACAATGTTCACAGACGTTCAATACATCAAGTGCCAATGGCTGCAACCTTGTGTGTGAAAGTGTCAGAGATTTCCATCAAGCACACACAAAGGGGAAGAGTCTTCACATGTGGAAGCAATAAAGGACACAAATTCCGTCTGGAAGGACTTTGTCTAACTCGGAGGACCAGACCAGCGATTGGTTCAGCATGAATGGGTGAGAAGTTAACAGCAATGTCAAAGAACATAAAGAGAGCAAAAGAAGTATAGACACAAGAGATACTCTTAGTCCACTTAAGCACAAGGAAAGAAATATCCCAAAAGCTGTTCAGATGATAAAAAAGTGGTTGGAGGCAGGTATAAAGGAAAAAAGGGGCCATACAAGCTATTAAAGAATATTTATATAACATTTAGAACAGGAGTTGCAAACATTTATACCATTAATTACATTTTTATACTATGAATAGCTCAACAGACACATTTAAACATTTTTAATGTCGGAAAACCCAGGACACCAAAAGGTTAAAAAAAGGTCTTTCATTTTGTCTTATGTTTGACTGTAGCCTTGTGCATATGCAGGATATCACCGACTTCATGTTTACGAACCCCAAAAAATCAACACTGTTGCACCATGTACGAATTTTAATGCAACTTTCAGTTATAACTCAGTGTGATGTCTAATTTAATTAATTTGAGCAACGGGAAAATGAAAAATGAAATTAATGTAATGTGTTTTAAACAACTAAAACTGGAGCTTAGTAAATAATTTTTTTTTGGCTCTCCCAAACAGACTTTCACACTTCTGTTGGCTCAGACAATGGAAACTACAGTACATTTTACTTCCATCTCATAACCAAGAATTTTCTGTATTAAGAGAGTAATTCTTAGAACCTTTATCTATACCAGCCCAAGCTCCAGTCGTGTAAATATCTTAGATTTGTGTAAAAGTAAATAAAGGCAAAATTATTAAATTAGAAACGTTAGTTTGTAGATGGCTTTGAATTTTGCCAATTTTAATAACTTATTAAAAGCAACATTATCTGCCACTGGAGCAAGAACATTTCAAGCTTAAGTTAGTGGTAGAAATGATACATCAATGATGAATATAAGATACATTAAATGTTCTCTATTACAAGTTCTAAAAGTGACCAAATAGAAACCATCAGTCAAGGCCTTACAACTACCATTACTGAATCCATTTCAATCAGGCAAAAACACACTGGCTCTATTAACCCCGCCAAAATACGTTTTCTATAGCGCTGATTTAAAAATGTCATTTAAAAGGCTGCTATTTAATCACTGATTCAATCGTTCTTAATAAATGTTCGTTTGATATTGAGTTTTTCACAAGGCTGCTGGCCTAAAGATATTATACAACTATATCCTAAAAGGACATACACTCACCATGAGGTTATTAGGGGCCGGACGTTCTTTCGGCTGTTTTTTCATGCTGTGGAAAGAATCAGAGTATGCAGATAAATATGCCGCATGAGGGACGGCACAGACCATTCATGAAAGAAGCTCTCATTTTAACAAAGTGCAAATGCAACCCAAGGACATGGGACATAAGTATTAAAGCAAATCTTTTGATTCTTCCTTTTAAAACTTGCAAGATATTCAGAAAGATAATCATAAATGAAAGATCTCATCCTGAATGTCATACTTGTTAATAACGATGAGTACACGAAGTTCATAAACAGCTCTCCTTGGCACAGACCTACCCATAGCTGGGGTAAATTGCTCATCCTGACCCATATACAAGATAACAGGGAGTGCAGGTATAAAGAGGCTGTTTGGGCCATGATGAATGAAGCATCCTCAAGAACAGGCTAATAATAGCAGGGGGCGTTGGAATAGCAGTGCCAGGCAGGGGTTGTAGGGTAAAACCAGTTGACCTGTGTGTGTAAATAAGGTGTGTGGCAAGTAAACAACAGCTGCTAAACAAGTCCCAACACATCTGGTTATTGCCACAGGGCTTGCAGGTCCCAAACAGTAAAAGGGATGAGGGACAGGAAGCAGGAGGGACCGATGTGCTTGGGGCACAACCTGAGAAAAGTGTGTGTGTAAATATTTTTATTAGTGTCAAGTTATTGCCTTTAGTTGTGCTTAAGAGAGCAGAGTATGGATTAAAAAGACAAATGCTGCCAGGTCATACCAACATCCTGGAATATGTTCAATGGGCTTTGCGAAATGGACAGGGTACTGTTGCCCCAGGATGATCCCAAGCCCCGCCCATTCTAAAAAACAAAATGCACTATCTATTATAATATTAATTTGAATCGCTAAGATATGTCCCAGCTCTAAAGAATTTCAAACTTTATGATAAACGTGTGCCAGGGAAATTCTTACTTGGTTTTGCTGAGAGGAACCAGGATTTATTCCTATTTTATGCAGACAATTATTTTATTGCCTGTTCATCCCATTGAGAACAACAGACACGCTCAGTCTTGGTTGACTGTCTTTACCTTATGCCTCCTAACATCGAAAAATCTCTTTCCTTAAAAGGCGCAGTTTGCTATCTGTGGCAGGGGTTCAAAAAGCGCAAAACTGGCCGTAGGTAGGAAGGTAGGAAGGGTCGCATACTCTCTCATCTCTGTCAATCACAGCGACACTAACTAATCATGGGTGCCTGCGAGCTAACGTATGCAGAAAACTGTGGATAGCGGTTTGCTCTGACTGTTACTCTGCCCTGTGTTGCAGCAAGAGCAACAGTTCAAAAGATGTGGTTGGCTGGCTTTACGTGGCACGGAGGAACCAAGTATTGACCTTCACCCTCTCAGGTTGGTAGTCGTCATATGGCTGACTGGTGGGTGGTCAAGTTGTTGGTCAAGACTAAATTAGGGAGAAGATCAGGGAAAGATTTTTTCACTTCTGATTAAATCTGTTTTTTCCTTAAAAATGAAACTCTTGAGCCATAAGTATTTTTAACAGATGGTGGTGAGGGGTCAGTTTGAAGGAAGGGAAAGGTTATTCAACATTTTCACTGCTATTGTAGGGAGGAGGGATCTAAAAATTACAAATTGCCCCTCTTCCAAACATGCCACACTAAACTGCCCCTTGGTGTGATTGTGGATGTGCATTGAGCCCTGCAATGGACTGGAGTCCCACCCAGGATGTATTCACGCCTCATGCATAGTGTTCCTGGGACAGGCTCCAGATCCACTGTGACCTTGACCAGAATAAAGTGGTTACTGAAGATGAATGAACGAAATGTTTTAAATTAACCAGTAGCTAAAACTGGGAAAACAAGTGTCTTTGGCCTAGCCCTTGCGATAGAGTCATGTCTGTGAAGTTTTCTAACCAAGTAAAGCAGTCCTTCAACAGCTGTTGCCACGTAACCAAATCCTAAACTACAACACAGAACTACACTAAAATCCACTGTAATGTGAGATTCTTCATTTTTGTTGACTTTATAACAAACAGGGAGTCAGGGCAGACTCACAAACACTCACCACTGTGTTATGAAGTGCACAAATTTCTCACTGAACTGACCGACTGGAAGCACAGGAGGATCCTGAAACATAGAAGACACACGACTGCGTTATCAAGAAAACAGAACAACATAAAGTAAGAAACTGTTATAGCTCAGATTCACAATCACATGGTGCATCACAACTCATGCTGACATTTAATCATTTGGCCACATAGAAAACAGGTATGGACATCTAAAAGCATAGAAATAACAACGAGAAAAATAGATAAAACAAAACAAACAAACAAAAAAAAACCTTGAACCAAGTACATAAAAAGCATATGTAAGCCTTTTTCCCCAAAAATCCCACAGAGCCAATAAGATGCATGTGCAAGTTTCCTTGATGAAGATGTTTTGCCTTTGGTGAAAAGAGTCAGGTTGTATTGATTTATCTGCCGCACCTGAACCCCTCTTTTGTTGGGCAAAATACAATGAAGAAGGATGCACAGCGATGATTACAATTTGAACAAACACGAGACCCTGAATAGTGAGATTGAGGTACGAGAGAGAGAGAGAGAGAGAGAGCGAGAGAGAGAGAGAGAGAGAGAGAGAGAGAGAGAGAGAGAGAGAGGGAGGGAGAGAGAGAGGATGGATGAAGAAAGACGTTGGTATAACTGTAAAAATAATGTCATTCTTAGTTAGCAAAATTCAATGATGACTTCTAGGACTGTGCGAGTAATCCTATTTTAAATCATTATCTCAATTTCTGGCTTCATCATTTAATTAAACCAATCAACTGCTAATAGCTTAGCACAATAAGTTTTAACTGTTGGACAGGTTGCTTGCTGTCGTGGTGTGTTTATTAAATCACATTAAAATATACTAAATGAATGCACAATAGGAGTATTATTATTAATACCACCACCACCAACAACAAATCAAGACAAATAAATGGATGCATGAATGAATAAACAAATACAACTTGTGTGACAGGTTGCAGACATTGATGGCATGATCATTAAAAAAATTAAAACAAAATAACAAATTAAAAATATTTATTAGTTTTATATTCAGCATCAAGATAACTAAGGAGCGGTCTTATTCGGATTTATCCATGTGAGGGAAACAGTTTTGAAGCACAAAAAAGCATGCCGGTTTAAAATGTTATAAAAAATATAATAAATGGGGCAAATAATCTTGATGTCAATACTGAGCAAAATAATCACAATTATTATTGTATCCATTATCCTGCAGCCTAACCGACTGCAATCTCATTACACAGAAAGACGCACAAAATAATGCAGAAGTCACCCAGTCAAATCACAGAAAAGTGGATTGATCCTATTGGCTATTAAAAAGCCCTTTGGGCTGCTTTCCTCCTCCTGTAATTTTACTTGCTCTCTTTATGCCCTGTGCTCCAGGTAGGTTGCAGGAGTATGATGCATGCACCTATTTAAATTAACAAAGCAATGAGAGCCGAGGATGTGTCACCGCTCAAGTGAGCTGCAGCCTAGTGGAGCAGTCATACATCATTTCACAGCCTGGGCCTACAGCCTGAAGGCTCACACACACACACACACACACACACACACACACACACACACACACACACACACACACACACACACA
>JAQQZX010000023.1:7371479-7389458 GCA_030068355.1 Notoglanidium maculatum
GTTAAAGTATAAAATAAATGCAACTATAAATGGCTAAGGAGCATATAGGGTTAGAGAGACATTCATGGATATTCCGGAGGAGGAGGAGGAAGAAGAAGAGGAAGAGGAAGAGGAAGAGGAAGAAGAAGAAGAACTCACAGCCACAGCAATCCGGCCCAAGACATGCTCTGGGATCCTCCTGTAAACATCCAGAGACCCACCTACAGACAGAGACATACTTACATTATCCACATAAGTTAGATAATAATAATAATTTACTCAGTTAGAAGCAATATACACAATTGAACAGCTGCATCTCGTCAATGTAAACACACTAACTACTGACAAAATGAAACTCACCATCCATAAACTCAGTGCATATAGATATTCGGTTCTCCACAAAGAAAGCACTGTAGAACTTTATGATGTACGGCGAGTCGCACTGTAAACCAGAGTAATAATGAATCAGACAAGATGAAACCCAAACGTAAAGACATTGAAGAGTTGCACAAAGCTTACATCACAGTATCTGAGAAAGAGGAAAGTACTGGAACAGCAAGGCCACTTCTGTTCTTTTTGCTATAATCTGAAGACATTAGGATTTAATATCAAAATATGAACATGAACTGACAGATCAGAATTTCAGCTTTCGTTTTCTGATACATACAACGAGATATATTCAACAACCTAAGACATGGCACCTTCTGTTTGAACTCACCCATACTTTAAGTGATCAAAAATACTGGAACACATGACTGACAGGTGTCTGTCGCTGCCCAGGTGTGCCCTGTTAGATTAAACAATGCTGAATGTCTACACTTTTATTTTAAGCTCCAGGTTTTGCCTGTGAAGACTACATTTGTTGCTAAAAATGATAAACCAACATCAAGACCAGAGAGCTGTCTATGGGAGAAAAGCAAGCTTTTGAAGCATTGCATTTAAGCTGAGAAAAGAGAGGAAATCAATGAGCATGAGCATGAGCATTGGGCTTCGCTAATACTACAACTGGCATGTCCTAAAAAAGAAAGAAACCACTGGTGTATCATCAACAACACATCGAACAAGTTGGCCAAAGAACACAATAGCGATTGATGAAAAAAAACACTGTGAGAGCTGTGAAATGCAGCAGTCAAAAAGCCAAGAAAACTCAAGGAAAACCCAAAAGCAGCAGTCAGTGACATTGCACAGGGCAGGAGGGAAGGCATCACAAACCACCGTTCGAAGAAGACTATGAGAGCGGAAGCATAGCGGCCACAGCACAAGATGAAAATCACTCATTAACAGTAAGAAACAGAAGTCCAGATTGGTTCTGGAACAAAGATCAACCTCCACCAAAGTGATGGAAAGGCCAAAGTGTGGAGAAAGAGGAGTTCATCGGTCAAGCATGGTGGAGATAGTGTCATGGCTTGGGCTTGATGCAGTTATTGCAAGTAAGGAATAAGCAAACCAATACTATCTGTTCCTATACTTTTGCTCACCTATAAATTGGGTGGTCTGCTAACAAAGGTGCCATGTTTTAAGTTGTTTAACAAATGTAGATGTAAATATCAGGAAATAAAAGCTGAATTCTTATCTATCATTTCATATTCGACTCAAGTCTCTTCAGCGCAAAGCAAAAACTATAAAAATTTGGCCTTTGCCATTCCAATGCTTTTAGAGGGGACGATATAGTATGTGTGATGGAGAAAAACAATGGGACTGACCTTGTAAAGGATCTCCAGCTCAGACATGATTTGTTTCTGGAGTTCCACTGTGATATCAAGTGGAATGACCTGCAATGCACATTATATATATTGGTTTCTTTAGAATAAGTCTCTTCTCTTTTAAACACACATCCACTGAATAGGCTAATGTAAAACCTCTGAGCACTCTTGAATACAGTATATATTCAGTATTCAATATTCAGCTGTTGTATGACAAGAGAGTGCTGTCTGGAAAAATCTCAAACACAGATAGACTGGAAAAAGACAGTGGAGTGCCAAAGCTGAATAGTCTGTAGTTTAACACCAATACTGAGGTGTATCTATTGGTCGCTATCTCTCCCACTCTATCACTTTCTCGTTCCCTCTTCCTTGGCTCAACAGAGTGGAAAAACACATGTAATGTAGCCTGAGATTAGCTAAAATGCTTCTTTAGTTAAGGTTAGATCAGCATCCTCCCATTGAAATAATTGATTACAGGTAAGGCAGTAAGGCTGAGGCCGTGCCGTTACCCCTCAGTGGAGAGAGATCGTTTACGGCAGCTAGGTGTGCCTGCTTCACCAGCACATAGCCCAGCAGAGAACTGGGCCACGCCGGCCAAAGATCAGAGTATACGCTGAAAGAGGAGAGATGGAACATAGGAGGAAGTCAGGAGATAAGGAGAGCGTGAGAGAGAGAGAGAGAGAGAGAGAGAGAGAAGGATAGACAGAGACAGGGAGACACAGAGAGGTAGACAGAGAGGCATAAAAAGAAGACAAACAGAATGATGGGGAAGAGACAGACAGAAAGGGAGAGGGACAGACACAGAGAGACAAAGAGAAATACAGTGTCTGTGTGTGAGAGAGAGAGAGAGAGAGAGAGAGAGAGAGAGAGAGAGAGAGTGAGAGAGTGAGTGAGTACATGAGAGACAGACAGACAGACAAGGCAGACAGCTAAAGACAGAAATAGACAGAGAAAAGGAGAAATAGAGGGACAGACAGAAAGACAGACAGACAGCCAAGAGAGGAAAAGAAACAGACAACAGAGCAACAGAGAGAGTGGGATAGACAGTCAGACAGGCTACAGAGACACAAACACAGAGAAAATGGCAGATAGAGAGAGAAACAGACAGACAGAGAGAAAGAGAAAGGAACAGACACAAAGAGACAGAGAATGATGGAGAGAAACAGACAGCCAGAAAGAGAGAAAAGTGAGAAGAAAGGAGAGAGAGAGAGAGAGAGAGAGAGAGAGAGAGAGAGAGAGAGAGAGAGAAAGAGCAGAGAATAAGATAGTAAGGATGGTGTGAGACAGTTTGGGTCACAGGGCCTTCACTAAGCTTAACTTCAGCTGTCGAGTGATGGACTGCTACACTTACTCCTCCTGCCCTCCAATTAGTACACCACTATTAACACCAGGTTAACAGTCATTTATCATGACCTGCCACGGATAACTCTATAAACACATGCACGCACGCACGCACACACACAGAGACATGGCTATTTAAACACTCACACTTAAACCACTTCTCCCTGCTTGTTACAAGAGCTTTTACACGTCTTTAAGATAAAGAGTAGATGTCCCTCCTCTTACCTTCACTGCTAGAACCCTCTTCCCCAAGAGATGGTACGCTCTGTTAGAAAAGAGAGAACGTCATAGTTTACCACTGATCTGTTTGACAGTTAATTCATCAATACAGTCACATACAGAAACGGTGAATAGAGAAGTTTCTCAATACTGCATACAGAACAATTGTTTACTGAAAGAAAAAAAAAACATTCACTGGCCTAACGTTAGTGGTGTTTACCACTTAGAATGTCTACATGTGTAAAATAATCAAGGTGAAAATGTCAAGTCAGGAACTCACCCAGCATGTTTATATGTACTCAGATAATAATCTGATAACTCGGAGGTTACACGAGGCGGTCAATAATATATGTGGTACGCACTACTACCTTATGAGCCAGATTAACATCATAGTGATTACTTAATTATGCTTCATGATCACGGATTATTTTGATCGCCGGAGAGGGAGAGGGAGAGCTTGGGTTACCATGACACAAACACACATAACTAGGATGACACTATGTATGAAGGAGATAGATTACGAAGGAAAACAAAGCTATGATCAACTGGTGTGTGTTAGAGAAAGAGAACAAAGATAGATGTATAGACAGAGGTGTTTATGTGAGAAAGTAAGACAGTCTGTATATATCATTCTGACCATCATCTCTTCTTTCCTCTCTGACGCAGTTAGCACATGCTTACATACGTATGCGATTATGTGAGTGATTAATGTGGAAAAGACGGCTGATCTAGGTTCTGCCCCAGACACCTCGTAAATGCCACAGCCCTTTAATTAATGACACTTCTATGTGACGGGCTGGGTAACGTGCTTCATTTAGACCAGGACATTCAATCCAGCTTGACCCGTCAGCACCGAGCGGGTAGACGTTACCGTGAAAGACTCCACCACATCTTCAGGCGTGCACTCATGAACTTGTTTATTGGGGACACATGCCATTTGAATGTTATGATAGAGCCAATTCCAGGAAATTACACTCATCTATATCCAAATGCAGACAAGCCAAGTCCCAGGTGATGTCTGAAACATCATGCAGAAAAAGTATTCTATATAATTTGTACTCCAGCTATAATTGTATAAAGCTTTTGGACAGACTTTCCCTTCTAGGTGCAATTAAATGTAGTTTAATGAAGGCACTGCTGCTTAAATTTGGCAAGAGTTAACCAATATGGGAAATATTCCAGGAGTGAAGGAAATACACTGAATTAGTAAATAAGAAGTGACGTGGCTAGAATTATTTATGCATATTAAAGCTAAAATATAGCCATGTCCTAATTCCAAACAGTATAACACAATAACACAACTTACCAGCACACAGTTATTCTGTAATAGGAAACATATAGCAAGATTTTGCTTGCTTGCTTTAGATCTAGGCTCTGTCCTTGACCTCTGTCAGCCACTCAATAGGATGAATGATTGAAGGCTGACAGGTCCGAGGTCAGGGTAACGTAACCGTAGCGACAGTTGGGAACTGCTCCTGACCGTGGTAAACGTGTCTCTATACCGTGTGTTATTTAAACTTCAGAGCCTGCTGTAATGAAAGCTCCGTCATGTACTATTCATGGGCCTCTCAATGGCAGCCATCCGAACACACACACACAGGTTTGGGTTACCGAACGCACCAGACCATACACTCTCTCCATCTCTGACTCCCTCGCTCACCTGAGATGACCCATGGCCAGGTGTTGACCTCGGCGAGAGAGAGAGAGAGAGAGAGAGAGAAGGGGGGGAACAGCACAGTGTAGAAGGAGACAGAGGGTATGATGATGAGGTAAGAATGAGGTCATGGTCTCATTTTTTCCTATACACACACAGATAGATCACACTCATGCTTATTATTCATGGTAACAAATAGCTGACTGGAAATTAAAATATATATATTTCTTCATTACTAATGCCACTCCTGTATTTTACTGATACTGACTTCTGTATAAAGCACATATTTAACTTTTTTTTTTTAATTTTAAACAATGTTTAAAATAGTTTTTTGACCAATGGAACTGATTCCTTTTTATATGATTTATTTACATAATTAAGAAATAATTATAATAATATAAATACTATAACATCATGTTAGAAACCTAACCAAACCTCAGCCTTAAAAGCTTTCGACTTTGTTTTTCCAGGAAAAAAAGATGTGTAAAAAAACAACAACAAAAAAAAGAATTTATTCTGAGGACCACCAAACTACCCCATATCATTTTATTGTAACTATAAAACAGCAGACTATAAAACACCATACACACTCGCACATATACTCAACTACAAACAATCCTGGCTGTAATGACTCACTGGAAACGACATACAAAAGAAAAAAAAAAAAAGACTAGTGAACAAATTATAACTCCTAAAAGGTCTTTAATGCACATTTTTAGTGCATGGTTCAGTTTAGTCAGGAATGGCTTCTCTTTTTTAACCACGAGAGTCCACAGGATTCAGAGCACTTAGGCTTTACAGTCCAATAAAGTGAAGCTCACAAGAGGCTGAGATCACAGCACAGTCTGGACCATGGCAATAAACCACAGGGTGCGTATTGATCTATTACTGGATCAACACCGCAGAACAATAACCCTGTACTGCCGTCTAATCGTCAGTGGCCACCGCTCATAAACAGGATCCGGGGTTTAAAGGCCGAGGCCGGGATCATGGCCCATTCACACATCATCGCTGGGTTGCCTGGTACTCAGGGCTATTCAGCTGCGGCTATTTAAGCGACTTTCAGGCTGCTTAACTCGCACTCTGAGGCTGGCTAGGACATATGATGAAATGCAAAGTAAGGTAGCTCGCGTCCGTTTTCCAAATGTAGTGTCAAACACCCTGGAGGCGAACCCGGATTGTCTTATTTTTGTAAACGTGTGGGTGTAAGCAAGAGGCATGCTCTGACACATAATAACAGTACACCTGGAAGCACAGCAGGTTAGGTGAACACATTTATTTTTTAAGGAAAGCAATTTAAGTTAATACCCACAGGCACTGTAGTGCAGCGTTCTGCAATGGTTACAGAAGTGTTTATTTTACATAGCGCGGACACAGTGTGTATATGTGTAGGAAAGGTGACCAAGGACAGCGGTGTAGATAGATGGCTATATGGCCTTGCTATTCCCAGGACATACACTGTATTACATTATGTCAAATTTCAGTCAGCAGATGAAACACAAACCAAACGTATTTACATTTGCCCTCAATAAACAGCAAAGACGCGACCTGTGAGGGTGTTCACGATGACGTGCATGTAAGTACAACGGATATGAACAGACGCCCAAGTGTAAAACAACACACAGTCTATCTCTACACACCGAACACAAACCAAATAAACTGGGTCCTGTAGCCGAAATTGGCTTTCTCGTGTTAATAACATTTATAATTGTATTTTTTTTTTTAAAAAGCAGTCAGAATTTTCTGGCATGAGGACAAGAACGTGTTGGACGGATTGTCTGAGTAGCACAGGTTGCAGCATCGGCTTTTCCTTAAATAAATCAGTCAATAAATAAATATGAAACCAGCTGGAACATTTTCCATCATCGTTCTGATCTACTGCCATGCCACTATATAACTGCCCACCAGGCATCGACTTTAAATACCATCATTTACAGAATATACACCCAAATTACTGATATCAAATGACTTCAAACAAACCACTGCCCCAACGTACTATACAGCCTCCATCTTATTTTATACTCTTGCATGTTACAGAGCCTATATTAATTATTTTCACTTTATTCCAGTCAAATGAGTTTGAAATGAATGGTCAAATCTATACTATCCTTAGTATCCATCAAAAAGAACCTAAATTAGTTCAGGTTCTCAATCTTAAAGTATTTCAGTTGATAGCAGATAGAAGTGAATAGGTGTCTTGTCATGTTATCCGCTTGGTAGCAGTAGATCATTCAGGTAATAGAAACCGGCTTTACAGGAGTCAAACTGAATCAATTTATTCCTTAGTGCCAAAAATCAATATTCCCGCATTTGGCAACCTTCACTTTATGAAATAAATAATCATCCCAGCCACAGCTGCCTGTCGGAGGCTTTGAGCAGGCTGAGTGGACACTGGACTATTGAGTGAGTGTGGAGTGTAGGGGAGATTAGAAAACATAACTAAGCAAGATTCAGTACATGTCCTTTTGCTTCAAATACATAGTATTCATAGAGGCTTCATTCAAGAGTAATGAAATGGAATGGCCAGTGAAGAGATAAGTGCATGATGAGTCCAATTAAACCTCAAGGTAAAGAAGAGGTGAAGAGCACTCACTTGTATACAGTTCCCCCATTTCCATGGCCAAGCTGCTCCTGGTACTGGATGTCTTGTTCATTTATCTTAAAGATTTAAAAAAAAGAGAGAGAGAGGAAGAATGAAAGATAGATTCAGAAAGGAGAAAGGACACATGGTCATAAAAGAGAAAGATGTCACTAGGGAACAGAAATATTTGGGGGGGGGGAATGCAACCGCGGGCCATAAACAACGGGTTCGGCTCTCGGGTCATTTCAAGGCACCGCAGAGTGGGAGAAGGATCAATAACAACATTTGCTGTCCAATTTAGAAAAGGACACATTTGGGGGTGGGAGAGATGGCAACTCTAACGACCATTTGTTTACCTGTGCTGTCTTGCTTAACTCTGACAAAGCCTGTCAAAACATGTACAAAACGGTTTGGCCCCCTGCTGACACCGGCGGGCTACAGGGAGAAGTTTGTCCTCTACTAGCAAGATACACGGACTGACTTCCTTCCACTCCAACACACACATATAAAATGTGAACCATCTCCTTGAACCAACACAGATTTTTGAGACATTGTCCGAGTTGTGGCAGTGTACCTCTAAAGAATATAAAATAATTGAAGGACTATATTAAAAATGTGAACGCTAACCATTCACACAATTAACAAACCAAAGGTCTGGTCGATGCTCGTTTAAGCCTGGTAAGAAAACCACGGTGCAAGTTGTTTCACTCACAAATGCACTTGTTCAGTGCTGTGGGAAGACTTGGCTGACCTGTCCGATGCCTCGTTGTTAGCACACGAATGGTTTCTTTCTTTTTCAGGACATTCCAAATTGTTGTATTGGCTATGCCTAATGCTTGTGCAACGACTGCAATTGAATTTCGCTCTTGGCTCAGCTTTTTAGCTAGACATTTCTCTGCTTCATGATGGTTTATCCTTTTTAACAACACGTGAAGTCGTCACAGGTGAACCCCTGGGCTCAATCTATTCAGAGACCTTCAAAACTAGCAGGGGAAATCTGGGCAAAAAGAAACACTTGTCAGTCAAACAAGAGGTGCCATGTTGTCGAACATATTCAGATGTAAATATCAGAAAAATCAAAGCTGAAATTCTGATCTATAATCTCATTCACAGAGGGGATTGTATGTAAATGAATGCATCCCCATTAAGTAATGTTTGATCTGATTGTCTGATCTGGATGACAGTATGTCAATAACCACTGATAGTGTCAAACAAGTATTTTCCCCATACAGCTGAGGCCAAAACTACATTAATGCCTTACTGCCAAGCCTCATTTTAACTGGGAAATATGGCACTGACTCCAGTGAAGGTCCATTGATTAGGGCTGTGTGTGCGTGTGTTTTCATGTGTGTATGTATGTGTGTGTGTATGTATGTGTGTGTGTGTGTGTGTGTGTGTGTGTGTGTGTGGTTCTAGAGGCTACAGCTCCCCTGCTTGTGCTTGTTACAGGTGTCACATGGGGCCTGATTCACTTAATTGTCTATCTGACACCGGCATCTCCACACTGACACTGCCATGCTGCTGGAGAGAGGAGAAGCTCAGACCAGCAGAATACAGATAATACAGATAACAGTCCGTCAAGATAAAGATCTCAAATGGACCATGGAGAAAAGGGATGTGAACTACTTTTCAATAGGGAATCGATACGGACACACACAAATGCACGGCGGTCAGTAACACACGGCAAGTCCTGTCATGTGCCAAGTACCAACAGATAAACTGCATACACTGTCATGTCTGTAGGACATCACTAAATATTTTGTAAAAAAACAGTTCATGATATGCTGGCAGCTCGGATTAGCCCCAATTAGGTCAATTGATATCCTAAAGTATTCAGTGCTACTTAAAAATGTTATTTAATACTTCATATTACATATTATATAAAAAAATACTTCAAAATAACTTACAGGTAAAGATCATTGTCTATTTCTGCTTATTCTACAAAGAATTTGTTAGTAATTACTAATTTTTACTGTTAAGTTGTTCCAATTTTATCTACATTTCCACCTTCCTTGATTTGTATTTACAAATATCAAGCATAGAAAACGTTTAATTAAACACGTCAATTGGAACAGAGTAAACCGACTCAGGCCAATTGGAATGAAATTTCAGATTAAATAATGCATCCTTTTAATAATCTAATAATTAAATAGAAGAATATTTAATATTCTAATATTTGAATGTTCCAGCTATTTGTTTGATCACATTTAATATCGGAAACGGTCACAATGTGGGCAATAAAATGGTCCTGTAAGAAAACACAGCTCTTTTTACAGATTATATTCCATTTAGAATAATTATGAAGTCGGATGGGCATCAAACTAACAGTGAGGATGCAGAACGTATGCAGAAAAAAACAAAAAACTTTAAGAAAATCTTTATTTCTCGTGTTATTTACAAAAATGGACTTTAAATGCTAGTAATATCTGAATAAAAGCAAAGGAAATATATACCTGCATATGGTATAAGGTGTGCATATTTGCAACAATCAGAGCATCCTCGTTGCTGAACATTACTAAAAAAACAAACTAAGGATAATTTAAAACCTTACAATTGAGCCAAGATACAACCTAGCAGCCAAAGAATTAAGAGCCTGATTAAAGACCCAACAGCAGGGATTTAAATTTCGGATCTGAAATTAGTAGCCCAGTACCTCAACCACTCAAACCGAAATAAGATGTCTTAACTCCCTGTTTATACGATATTGTACGTTGACGGAGAATTTTAAGTACCAATATAGTGAAGTAGCACGCTGTAGGAAAAACAGTCCTACAAATACATAAAGCTTTCAGGAAAAGCCATCAATCATGTTCACCACAACAAAGTATATCGATAACATATAAAGAGAGTATAGGATTTCAGTACCTGGCCATTGGTCAGTATCTTTTTCAGCTCTGCTGAGGATTTCTTTAAACTGTTAAGCAGAAACATGTATGAGTGGAACATCGGTTTCACTTTCTATTCAATAATTTCTACAAGACAGAATGCAGCTAGTAAACAGGATGTTTAATGAAGAGCTATCCCTCACGCCCTAATATAATTCTAAGTCCATTGCGTTAAATCTGTGTGGAGAAGCCAGATCCCAGGTGTATATTACTCTAGATCAATGTTCCTCTCTATCAGTATAGGGTTCCCTGCTCCAGCTCACCTGTGTCATCTTGTAAGGAGGCTGATAACTGGCTGCTTAATTGAATCAGGCGCACTGGAGTGGGAAAACACACCAGCCTTCTCAGACTCGGAGTGAATACAGCAGGTCTAGATGTGGTCAGAATAGCCGAAATAAAGCACCACATGGCCCTGAGGTAGTTAACAAGAGCTCATTTGTACAAGTGGTCGCTGGATCACTAGTTTTTATTTGTATCCAGGTTCAATTTAAACCTGGCCAAGTGGTTCTCCAGAATTCACAGGCTGTCTTTAAGGTTTGTAGCTCGTCTTCGCTACGTCCCAACAAGACGAGTGGTAAAATGAAATGGGTAACACAAATGTGGCATGTAGATGGGACGTGCAGTTTTTTCTGCCCACACAGGCTGACTCACCTGTTATTGGAGAGCGCCTCGGCAGGAGATGATCCTCGGCTGCTGGACGAGCCATGGCGCGTGTTCACCTAAAATAAGACAAAGCCCATCAACACCCTCAGCTAATCGTGATGAAATTCAACAACAGGCCCACAGGTCAGTGGGGCAAAGAAAATTAAAGAGAGGGAAAGGAAGAGACAGTGGCGCAAAATTAAAGATGTCTTCTGAAAAAGAATAATTACAAACCAACTTGATGTCCTTTATATGTCATTCAAAAGAAAGCTTAACAAGGCTACTTGTTCTTAGATCTACATCTCACCAACTGGGACCAATAAAAAAAAAAAAAAAAAAAAAAAAAAAAAAAAAAAAAAAAAAAAAGAGTGGAAAAGAAAGTGACTAAAAATATCGAGCCTAATTGAGGTCTTTAGGTCATGGTAGCTAGTCCAGCAAAGTAGAGATTCGCTTGTTAATTAGTATCATTTAAATGTATACAGCTTCCACCGTGGTTTAAAGACAATTAACTTTAGATTAAAACAAAGTACAGAAAAAAAGTTTACAAAGATTTAGTACTAAACAAGTGCTGGACCGCGATTTGGGTGACAGAGAAATATACATGATATAAATAAATGAAAACAGCACATTCATGACTAATGACTGAATGATGAAGGATGGAATTCGGACATTTCTAAATCTCTTGGAGGGCAAAAGAAGATATGAAAATGCAAAATAAGAGACACAAAGCGCAAATGTCTCGACTTCAATTGACATTTCAATAAGTGGTACGCAGCAGGACGTGACGTTTCAGAAACAATCATGGATATGCCTACCTTAAGGCCATGGATGTTCCGGTTCCCAGGAGTCCTGCCGGCTGCAAAAGTAATTGGTCTGGATTGTAAAGCACATCAGGGCAAGAGAAAGAGACGCAATAAAGGAATATTCGAAATACTTTGGACAGAAAATAGAGCCGAGGGAAAAGTAAAAATAATTAAAGAGGAATTCCAGTGATTTTTCTGAGTTGCTACATTATTCGCTCATTGAGACAAGTCATTCAGATAGTTTAGATGAAATAGGCACCAATTTGGGAGAAACTTACAAAGTAATGTGCACAATGGAGGAAATAGGAACAAGGGATTGGAAGCGTTTAAAGCTTTTGAAAGCTACCTCTGAAAGTTATTACACGAATGATTACAAATACATTGCCTAAAGCCTTGGAGATTTCTTAGGCTAATTTTATGTTAAGGGTTTGTATAAGCTATAAACTGGTGTTTCACCGTCACTGCAATTCACACCCAATCTCCAGGGGTGGACAAATCAGTAGCCTGGTCATCTAGGACAAACTGATCTTTTTTTTGGTCTGGATTATTAGCTTTTAGTAGTTTTATTACTTTTTTTTTTTTTTGCTCATTGTTTCCTGATGGATTAATTAGCACACACAATTCATTAGAGTCAATCTTTTCATGATCAGGAACATGAAGTAAAACAAAAAGTGTAGTGCAAAATCATCATACAACTCTGTAGTCACTCCATAGCTATACATACAGAGAGAAAGATGCTAGGCAGAATTATATTTTTATGCGCAATGTGCTGAGACGACACGACAGTTCACAGGAAAAACATTCGTAAATGACTTGGAAACAACAAGATGTACCTGTATCAGGAGAGGAAAAGGACTATGGCTCCACAGTCATCCCCTAGCTTGACATAAATTATTATATTATCTTGGATCCCACTAGTTAGCCTAGCCACTGAGGTTTTAGCACATTGGAGCTTTTATTTGTCCATGTGCTAGCTAATGAATTTAACATTTGTCCACTGATGAAATCGCAAAATCATAATGAACATTTAGGCCATTACTACTGTATATAACCTGTGACTATGGGAAATACACAGAAGGTAAAAACAAACAACAGTTTAGTGTTAACAACATAACATAAAAAAACCAGAAGAGACGTGTAACAAAACTAAAGGACTATCTTTAAGGTTTAGAAGCCATTACCCATGGTTCACGTCATAAATTACGAAAAGAGCCTATAGATTTAAAACACTGCATGACTGTGTTGTCGTCTTGACACGTGAATTCTTGTGGAACTTTGAACAGTCTGTGGAATTGTTATTAAACAAACAAGACCGAACGCTACACCTAACCTGGAAAACTAGAAACCATAATTTCACCCAAAAGCCAAGAAGCAATTTTAATTTTTAAATTAGCTTCTGAAAGCAGCAAGTCAACCACACAACCTAGTCAACCCTAGGTTTCTCTCAGGTAACACGACGTCCTTGAGAATGACACACGCACACGCCCACACCACTAACCTCTAGGAAAGATCTGTAGTGGCTCAGGTAGGAGTCCGTTGATGCGCTGCTCCATCACTGTATTGCAGTACTATATGAACACAGACACACACAGACACACACAGACACACACAGGAACGTTTTATAGTTTTTTGTTTTATGGTTCTTGGTGGTCATAGGATGTGCTAATTCAAGTGGAAAGTTAGAATAACGAGCGTTCAAGCCAAATTTGTGGTGACTGTTGTGATTACAAGTAGAAGAACTGTCTGTTGCTTTTATGTTACATACAGTTGATATAAAAAGTTTACACACCCCTGTTAAAATGCCAGGTTTTTTGCGATGTTAAAAAAACCCATAAATAATCACCTTTAATGAGATACAGTACCCACAAAATTCAAGTGAAAAACAGTGAAAACAGAATTTTCTTTTTTTTTTTTTTTTTTTTGCTTAAGTGTGCTTAACCTTTTGCTTATAAAAGAGCACTCAGTCTTTTTGGTTCAGTTTGGTATACCAACTTACAGTAGCACCTCTTGATGTGGCAATATTCCACTCTTCCTTCCAGATCTGTCAAATTGTGAGGGGCTTTCCATTGCACAGCCCTTTTCAAGTGATTCCACAAATTTTAGATTCAGATCTGGGCTCTGAGTAAAACACGGATAATCTTCTTCTGAAGCCATTCCATTGTTGACTTGGATTTGTGGTTAGGGTTGTTCTCTTGTTGGTAGCTTTGGTGCCAAAATAGATTGGTATTTGAAGCTGTCCATGACTCCCTCCAGCTTGACTAGCCCTCCTCCTAGATGAAGAGAGGGTCTGGTTCATCGTGGGTCTGGTATTCATTGGCTGAAAAGCAACCGTGTTTTTATGCCAAACATATCTTTTAGAATTATGCTTGAAAAAGTTCTTCCTAGGTCTCACCATAAATATCTACTGCATAAATACCAACATAATTTTTGGACTAAAGTCACCAAATTGTTAATATGTGTGACATTTATCTTCTTTTATATAAAAAAAAAAAAATAGGACTGATTTCCAATTTAGAAAACAGTAGAATAGTCACAACTCTAATCTTTAAATATACAGGACCAACCCACAGAATCATGTACAGCTTCCTCTGTAAATGTTAAAATATTCATTTTGGGAAAAGTACAGGCATTTTTAAATGTGCTTCTTAAAGAAAGAATCAGTGCATATATATCATGCACAATGTAAAACGATTCTGCTTTTCCCACACAAACATGCCTTGCCTCCTGCCAAAAGGACATTTCAATTGATGTTTATGTTAATGGAACCATCTGGCTCGGAGATGGGCCGCCCCGCCTCTCTGTCGAGCACAAGACCTTTGTACCCAGACACAGGCCCCGATCACACACAATCAACCTCCTGCAACCACAAATCCAGATGGACATGGCCAGGGGAGGGACGGCTGTGTGTGAGCAAGTGAATGAGAACAAAAATCAACATAGTAATTTGATACTATACAAAAACCGAAAAAGTGTAAGATTACGATGTTTAAACAAAAGACTAAGGTTTGTGGGACGACCAAAATCAGAGCAATTAGCCAAAACGCTAGAACAGGAAATATGTTGTAATTAATATTACAACAGAACAGGAAGGCATTTGTTCTTTACCACACCGGTCTAACGGGTGTGTGGATTCCTGCAAAACGGGGGCAATAGAGCAGTGTCCCAGCTCAGTCCTTATGGACCCCCCATCTTAAACAGACTTAATCAAGGTGTGTGGATTAGAGTTGAAAAGCACCGGTTTGGAAGCTGTTGTGCATCTTGGGGGAAAAAAAAACAAAAAAAAAAAACAGAGAATGGAAATGAATGTCTGAGAACTGATGAGATGGAGGGGGGAAAAAAGAAGAGCACAACAAATATTGTGTGCTGTATGTATATCTTCGACCCTGTTTGATTAAAATTAAAAGACATTTTCGAACTTTCAGCACCACTGAATTCATAATCTAAGTGGGTGTATGTATATGTTTGCTCCTGTATTTACCCTTTTGATTTCAGAAAACCAAAAATAAATTAAGCACCAAATTCTTGTTGTTTAATATTTCTCTTCTCCAGAAAAAGAACATTTCAAGGAAGTCACTGAAAGCCAAATATTGCCCTAACATTTATTACCATGATGAGTGTATGTAAACTTCTGACTGTTTATAAAGACAATAAGTCAATCCAAAGTTGCCCAGTAGTTCTTCAATTTAGATAAAATAGGAGGATGTGGTGGTCTGTGCTGATGGCAGCTGTAAGCCAAGGCACTTTATAGGAAGTAATGGATATTTATTTTTTTTGGGGAGCATGAAAGCTTATAAACTGGTTCCGTTTGCCAAACTACTTCATCATAACAGTAATTCCATTTAATCCGGCTGCATCACACCAACACCCCCTGTGGTCGATTGTTTTCCTATACTAGCATGCCCCTGTGATGTTTCAATTCTTACGTAGTCCGCTTGTAATTATAAAAGATCGCTAGTTTTCTAATCCTGCTAAAAATAATCTTGGCTGCATCTTTTTATCAGTCCTGATCTGGACCGAACAGGAACTGGTGAGAAGTAGAACAGGGTCAGGACAGCAAAACTGTCTCTGCAGTTTTCTCGCTTTGCTTTATGCAAAGCAGTCAGAGCCAGTAGTGCATTTCTTTCCTTCTCCTCTGTGTGTGTGATAAATACATAAGTGTACATGAAGGCATGCTGTAGAAGCAGAGCTGCTGCAGCTGTTCTATTAAATGCCCTATTTATCACTGTCACCTCACAACTGCCTCTCTCTCCTCCTACACTTTCCTCTTTCCATAACACTCTCTCGTTCTCGCCATCGCCTCCAGCAGTGTGCCTCTTCCGAAAAAAATGTGTGTTCAGACACTTACACCTTTAATTTTCTGCTCCACTTCTTTATTGATTAGGGGCACAATTACCAACTAATCTGTAGCAGTGTATTAAAAGAAATCCCCCTTTGTTGGACAATAACTAAAGGCATTTTGATCAGAGGCTGAATGCTTGGTGCCAGAGGGGACACTCGGACCAGACCGTTCTCCTGCTGGAGCCGCATCATCATTAACACGCCCAGAATAGAGTGCGCCTCTATTAGTGAGCTGAGGCTGGAGGAGAAAAAAGGAGTGTGCATGATGGTGCATGTTGTACTAGAGCTTAAGGTTAAATGCAAGGTTATGTACTAAATATACAATATGCACACTCATTTTTTTTGTAAAGGAGCATGTGTACATAGTATATTTAGGATTGTAGGATCTCGTTGCAATCCAGTGTTAAAAAGCAAGTGCGGGTTCACCTCCCAAAAACATCAGCATCCTTGATCACAAAGCTATGTCTCAAAACGAGAGCATTTCAAGGACGATGGAGATGTTCAGAAATTTCTTGCCTATGTAGCCTTCAAAGCAGCCGTCTTTCAACTCCTACCAGTTCAACATAATAGATGTCCCTTCATCTGGAATTAATGACATCAAAGCAATTCATACACACACGTCTCAGTGGAGACCAAACAGCCGCGTAGGCAAAAGACCACCGTGCTCAACTACGAATGAAATGATCGCACGCTTTAAACTTCTATACATTATACGTTAAACCTGTGATGTATGTGTTTTACATTCCCTGTACACTTTACTTCTTTCCACACTGGACTTCCTCCCAAAAGGCACACAAGCCATAATAGGGAGCAAAACACAAGCTTTCACATTGACTACTCTCTGCTTCGTTTGTGTGTTTTAAGGTTCCAAATAAACATCTGCGAAAATGATTTTAATTCAGAAAAAAAAAAAAAGCTCAGTCTGGTGAAGCAGATCAGCTACTGGTGTAAAGCAAAATAATATGCACATAAAGAAGTCCACCTTTCAGGAAAAAATCAGAAATAGTGATTATTGAGCCTGTGGCTAGTGTAGTAACTGTGAGCTGATAGGGGGTAAAAGACAACACCAGCTGAAAGTGGATTTTGAAAAATTCCTCTGCGCAGAGGGGGGCATACTTCTAATGAGGCGGATCTTTAAGTACTGAATAATATATAATAAAAGTTGATAGTTCATTTAGTTTCTGCTGCACTTCAGAGAGAAACGTTCACAAGTCATTACTCCCGACATCCGCAATGTGAACAGTAAGTATTGAGGAATGCATTTAATATTGGCTCAGAGGGAAAACATGAAAACAATACACTAAACAAGGACAAAAGGACAAAATAGTATACCACAACAGAGTCCAGTACATTCTGTTCTTTCTGATTAAAACAAACACAAACACATGCACGTTTCAGACACTCGTTCCATTTAATAAATAATTAATTACTTCCACAAATTAAATATGACCCATTAATCAACATGCATCTCTGTATCTCCATCATTAACCACCATGTCCCCATGGCCAATCCACTTGCTTCTAAACCATCCTTCTGAAAAGTCTTATTTAAAAATTATATGGCATCAATACAAGGACCATACTGAAGAGCCTTTGCACCTGTCAGTCCCTGTAAAAGAGGCATGGTCTCGGTGCCTGTCAGTCCCAGTAATGTAGGTGGGGCCTCTGTGCCTGTCAGTCCCAGTAATGTAGGTGTGGCCTTCATGCCTGTCAGTCCCAGTAATGTAGGTGGGGCCTCTGTGCCTGTCAGTCCCAGTGATGTAGGTGGGGCCTCTGTGCCTGTCAGTCCCAGTGATGTAGGTGGGGCCTCTGTGCCTGTCAGTCCCAGTGATGTA
>JAQQZX010000023.1:7389558-7403362 GCA_030068355.1 Notoglanidium maculatum
TAATGTAGGTGGGGCCTCTGTGCCTGTCAGTCCCAGTACAGGAGGTGGGGCCTTCATGCCTGTCAGTCCCAGTAATGTAGGTGGGGCCTCTGTGCCTGTCAGTCCCAGTGATGTAGGTGTGGCCTTCATGCCTGTCAGTCCCAGTAATGTAGGCGGGGCCTCTGTGCCTGTCAGTCCCAGTACAGGAGGTGAGGCCTCTGTGCCTGTCAGTTCCACTGGAGAAAGGTGAAACTTGTGCCTTTCTGTCCTTGTGAAGGTGGTATGACTTCTGCTACTGTTAGTCTCAATCAAGGAGGTGTGTCCTCTGTGCCTGAGAGACCCAGTGAAGGAGATGCGGCCTTTGACCACCAGCCCTAGTAAAGGAGATATGGCTGCTTACCCTTCTGGTTGGAGGTGTGGCTTCTGTGTCTGCCACGTCCAAGGAAAGAGGCATATCCTTTGTGATGGTAAGCCCTTGTATTGGAGGCATGACTTTTGGGCCTGTCAATTCCAAGAAAGTACGCATATCTTCTGCACCTGCCGATTGCAGTGAATAAGGTGTGGCCTCTAACCATCAGTCCCAGTAAAGGTGGTGTGGCCACTTATCTTCAGTTCCGGTCCAGGAGGTCTGGCTTCTGTATCTGCCAGTCCCAAGGAAGTAGGTGTATACTCTGTGCCTGTCAGTCCTTGTGTTAGAGGCATGGCTTTTGGGCCTGTTAGCTCCAATGAAGCAGGCATACCCTCTGCTCCTATCACTCTCAGTGATGGAGGCATGGCCTCTAACCATTAGTCCCAGTAAATCAACTGTAGTCTCCGTGGCTTTGAGCCTAAGTGCTGGAGATATGGCCGTTATGCCCGTCAGTCCCAGTAAAGGAGGTGTGGCCTTTATGCCCGTCAGTCCCAGTAAAGGAGGTGTGGCCTTTATGCCCGTCAGTCCCAGTAAAGGAGGAATGGCCTCATACTCATAATGGCAAACACTCCTCTTTAAGAAAAATCTATCTACTTGCAGGACTCACATTGTCCAAACTGATCTAATATCATTTTGATGGAGATGTTGCCTGCTTTGATTGGCTTGCTCATACATTAATATTATTGTTGAACATGTATCATGTTACACATGTTGCATTTTCATGGATAAATAAATCACACTATATAGAAGCCATTTCCTCCTGCAAGTTCATCTATCAGATATTGAGAAGCACAGCAAAATCACCTGTTTGTGGGCAAATATGTACTACAGTGTACTACTGAGTGTTAGCAATATGACTAACATTACATGCTTGTTCACAAAAAGTCCTCCAATTAATAGGCTGCATTCTCAGTTAGCGACTGGCTCAGGGCTCATTTCTGACTTCACGCCTTGAGTAAAGAAACAGAAATGTAATTTGACGCTTTGCTCCATCGTGCATGCTTAATGCCATGCTGGCACACGTGCCTGCCAGGGGTCATGGGTTGCCATGGATACATCAATTGTTACAACCAAAAAAGGGGCAAGATGAAGATAAAGAGATAAGAAAACACAGCTACTTGTTATCCCTGCCAATCTGCCATGTAATGAGAAGATTGTGCCCAAGGGTGAATAGATGTACAATAAGAGATTTTAATAGCTTTTCCTTTTTAACAAAAACACTCCCAAGACTAAATAGTTCAATTGAAACCAGGCAATGGTTCACACAACAGTCTAAGGTCAGTAATTATAATTCCTTCGGAGCATAAATACTTTGATATAAAGGAACAGATATTTTCAAATACATTTTCATCTTTTTTCCCCTGAAAGCATTATTCAACTTGCACACAACCTCATTTTAATGAAAGGAAAAAAACTCTGTTTAGGTTATAGACACTGATCATACAGATGATGTTTATCAATTAGAAATAGTCCAGGCAGTCATTACTTCACCTACCATATCTTCAACAGGAAGTAACCAAAAATCTAAAAATCCATAGAGTTGTCATTAATACTGTCATTAATACATGATGACCTATGATAATTGCTTAGATTGTTCACCTGACATGATAAATTATTACCAATGTACATTTTGGTGCAGTATTTTAACAGACGTGTCAGATTTTCCAAACAATATTTCGCCAATATTTATTTAAGAAAAGTAAACTGAAACAATACTCACATAGGACAGCATGGCCTTTAGTTCTTCATCACTGCGAACTGTGATCCTGTCTCCAACCTCATCCTCGTCTAAAACAGAAAAGTGCACCACAGGAGTCATTCTCTTGTTTAAAGCAAAATATAAGCATTTTCCCAGTTCTTTCAACATGAACAATTAAACTTCTGCTCACATGGCTTGGATGAAATGCTGCTCAATAACTGGCTAGGATAGATGGTTATTTTCCCAGCCTTCATCTTTCGTTAGCATTAAATTTCATTGCTCTAAAGTGTAAATTAACAGAGCACTGATGGGCGATATGACAATGTAATATCAATATCATGATAAATTGTCATAATATGTGTTTTACATGATAGTGTGGATATTGTATTTTTATATATCCCACAAATACCATTTTAAAAAATTCATGTAATTCCAATTCGGTGTTAAAATTCTAAAACTATTTAACTTTATAATTATAAAAAATAAAATTGAATTAATCTTTACAGACATTAAAGAACATATGAACAACATACTTTTTAGATACAACACTACTGTATTGCTGGTAGTTTGTGAACAAATCTATACACTGTAATATACACTATATGGCCAAAAGTTTGTGGACACTTGATCTTCATGCCCTTTTCTGGTTCTTCCCCAAACAGTTGCCACAATGGAAGAAGCACACAATTGTATAGAATGTCTTTGTATGCTGTAGCGCTACAATTTCCCTTCACTGTACCCAAGAGGCCCAAACCTGTTCCAGCATGACAATGCCACTGTGCACAAAGTGAGCTCCATGAAGACATGGTTTGCCAACACTGGATAGACTGGCCTGCATAGAGATCACACTGAACACTTGTGTGCTGGATGAATTGGAAGGCCAACCGCCCCCCCAATGACCTCACTAATGCTCTTGTGGATGAATGAACAAATCCTCACAGCCAAACAACCAAAATATAGTGGAAAGTCTTCATGGAAGAGTGGTAAAAATGCTACTAAATGCACCAAAATGTTCAATGGTGATAATTTATCATGTCAGGTGAACAATCTAAGCCATTATCATAGATCATCATGTATTAGACAGTATGAATTACACCTCTATGGATTTTAGATTTTTGGTTACTTCCTGTTGAAGATATCGTAGGTGAAGTAATGACTCTTAATTTTGGTATTAAAAGTAGATCAAATCACAATGGACTATGACTGCCTGGACTATTTCTAATTGATAAAAACATATCTGGAATGGGACTATATCTGCAACGGGATTTTCAACAAGCACATATGGACGTGATGGTCAGGTGTCAACAAATGTTTAGCCATATAGTGTATGTGTATCATAGGAATGTCTTTGGAAATCCTGCTATGATATTTTTTGTCATATCCCTAGTATCTCTGAGATTTTGGACTTTGATCCAAAGCCATCACATCAGTCATTTGTTTTCATAGAAAGAGTGTTTATAATAAAGGTCTAAACAAGATGACTGTGTTAAATTGAGGTATGTGTTGTATAAATGGAATCTTTAGTCTAACGCGTCTTGTAGCTGATTTATAAAGAAATTACTTATCCTGTGCTAATCAATCATAATTACGTAATGAACCAGACATGTTTCTGGAAATCTTATCCCAACCAAAAGACATCTAAGGCTTTAAAGGGGCCAGCTCACTATTCTCAGAATCCAAGTTGTTGTTTTAGTTTACATGATATATATATTTATATTATATTATATTATATTTATATATAATATAAACGGAAGACATTGTTACAGAAGAAGATGAGGAGTTAGGAGTCAGCCTGGACGCAGTTATCATGAACGAAATGCCCATGGTTCTCCAATCCTACCAACACAGGCGAACAACAACAGTGCAAGAAGGAAGTCAGGCAAACTTCAAAAGGATTGTTTTTCAAATGTAACCCAGTTGAAAATCGATGACATTGAAAACAGATGACTGGCTGCTTAGCGCAGAGGCTTCTGGGGAAAATGAGCTGGCCCCTTTAAGCATCTGCATGAACACTGAGTGGACTTTTAGAACAGATTAGTCCACTCGTAGAAGTAATCAAATTGACACCACAATGCCCTTGTAAGTTCCTATCTCCAGCTACTCATTAGGAGCCGAGTTGACAGTATTGAAGGACACACCTGAGTTGTTTACAGTATCTACAAAACCTATAGTACTATTATAGCGTTTTGTTCGTGATATATATAATCTTTAAATAAACAGTGCTCACAATCAAACGCTGTAATGGTCGCTTCAGGCATCACGTCTCTAATTGCGATCTGCAAAGCATGAATTAAAAACACGATCATTAGGACATTTATTTAATTCTTTACTTCAGATGGGGTGAAATCAAACGGCTAATGATCTTTACCAGCAAATCATTGAAGCTCAAAAGTGACGGACAGTCCACCGATGAGTCCATGTCCCCCACCGGCGTCTTTATTCGGATCACGATCCCTTCAGTGTCCATGGCGAAGACGTTATTCAAAACCAGTAAAAGCATAACAAACGCGTCTGTTCATAATCATAGTCCACACACAGCTGCTGTCCTATCCTTACTTCTCAGCTAACAGCTGGGCAAAATCCCAAATTCGCCCCCTATTAATTAGGCAGTGCACTACATCAAGTGCAAAAGCAAGTATTTCGCACTACACGTAGTGCACGTAAATAGGGAGCAGAGAGCAATTCGGGATTCACCCCCAAGCTAATATGGCTAGCTAGTCTGATAGCCGGCTAGCATGCTAGATAACTACCACTAATATTGAAACAGTGTGTATATCGCCAGCAAATTCGGATATAAGTAGGGGACTCGTTCACTGTCATGTTATAAATGGAATGCAGAAATCTGTGACAAGTAAAAATTATACGTGTAAAGTGTTTCCGCGTGCTAGTTAACTGTCAACAAAACTCAGCGGAAGTCTACCGGAAATGCGCTACACTAAACCGGAACGCGGAAATGAGTTCTGTTTTGGACATGAAAATGAGGAAGAAAAAGAAAGAGAAAGAAAGAGAAAACAAACAAACAAAAAAATTAAGAGACCACTGCAAAAGTATCAGTTTCTCTGGTTTTACTGTTAATTGGTATGTGTTGAGGAATGAACATTTTGTTTCATTTCATAAAATACTGACAACATTTCCCCCAAACTCTACATAAAAATATTGTCACTTGGAGCATTTAATTGCAGAAAATAACAACTGGTCAAAATAATGAAATTCTACAGTGTTTTCAGACCTTGAATAATGCATAGAAATTAAGATCATGTTAAAATTTAAACACAATACTAATGTTTGATCTTTTCAGAAAATC
Organism: Notoglanidium maculatum; assembly: GCA_030068355.1. Taxonomy (NCBI): domain Eukaryota; kingdom Metazoa; phylum Chordata; class Actinopteri; order Siluriformes; family Auchenoglanididae; genus Notoglanidium; species Notoglanidium maculatum. Next base: position 7,394,950 of record JAQQZX010000023.1, read on the forward strand.
AACATTTGGTGGAGTAACCCTGACGTTTAATCACAGCTTTCATGTGCCTCAGCATATTCTACACCAGTCTTTCACATTTCTCTTGGGTGACTTTATACCACTCCTGGCTCAAAAATTCAATCACATTAGCTTTGTTTGATAGCTTGTGACCATCCATCTTCCTCTTGATCACATTCCAGAGGTTTTCAATGGGGCTCGGATCTGGAGATTGGGATAGCTATGACAGGGGCTTGACCTTGTGGTCCTCAATTCACACCTTGATTGACCTGGCTGGAGCATTGTCCTGTTGTAAAACCCAATCTTCAGAGTTAGGGAACATTGTCAGAGCAGAAGAAAGCAAGTTTTCATTCAGGATAACCTTGTACATTCATGCATTCTTCACAAACAAAAATCTGCCCCATTGCAACCTTGCTGAATCACCTCCAGATCACCATTGATCCTCCACCAAATCTTACAGTGGACATGAAACACTGTTCCTTGTAGGCCTCTTCAGGTCTCTGTCTAACCATTAGACAACCAGGTGATGGGAAAAGCTGAAAATTGGACTCATCAGAGAACATGACCTTACTCTAGTCCGCTACAGTCCAATTGTTATGGTCTTTAGCAAACCTCAGCCTGGCTCTTCTTTGCTTCTCATTGATGAATGGCTTTTTTTCTAGCTTTGCATGACTTCAACCCCACCTGGAGGAGCCATGAACTTAACCCCAGCTGCTATTTGCCATTCTTTTTGTAGATCACTTGATGTCATGCTATGGTTGCTGATTGACATTTGAATGCGCTGACGACTATCCCAGCCAATGCAGCGTCGTTTTCACCCTCAGCCAGTCTGTAACTTTGTTGTCCCCAATGTCTGACGCTTGACCTTGTTTTTATGAACCGCTGTCTTTGAAATTTTCAAAGCTTTTATTTTTAATTCTTTTGGCATGATGAATAGATATTTTTGTATTTTTGTATTCCATTTTGTATTTGTATTAAATTTAAGGTACTACTAGCAGTATTTTGCCATCCAAACTGATCCTATTGCAACATTATAGTGATGACCAAAGCAGTGGTTTTTACTTCTCATTAAATAAGATTTGGTTCAGGTGATCACATAATCAGTACCTCATTAAGTAAAATAATGTGTGCTTGTGTTGGAATTCCACCACGGACACTGGAATGAAACGTCTGCCATACACAGAGATGCAGATTTAAGAAAAAATTTAAGTGGTCCTTAATTTTTTTTTCAACATTGACTATTTTAGCTGTACATAAACATTTTGGATTTGGACCTGCTCATTTCCTTAGAAAAAGAAGTAAAGTTGACTTCGAAAATAATGGCATTATATCTTTCTACTTAAACAAACAAAAAAAAAAAGCTGGCCCAAGTGAAAGAATTTGTATCAAATATATACAGTTAATATACTTTACATTTTGTTCTAAATTGTTGTGTGTGTGTGTGTGTATTAACTGTATATATTTGATACAAATTCTTTCACTTGGGCCAGCTTATTTTTTGCGCTCTCTCTCTCTCTCTCTCTCTCTCTCTCTCTCTCTCTCTCTCTCTCTTAAAGAGGGGCTAAATGAGCTAAATGAGAAATTTAATGGAACATTTCACCCAAAAATCCTTGGTAATCACTGTTAATAATGGAATAAACCAGGGGCCTCATAGTGTAAACTGTGCTCTAATGTCATCAACAGAGGGTGATACACTTAAAATTCCATAACTTGCTGTTCCAGTGAGTACAGGCTGACCATCGAAATCCATTATAGTCCATTATGCCACAGAACTGTTGAATTCTCCATTTAGATTGGTCACAAGAAATGTTTCTTATGATGACGTCTTCTGTGAGGAGATGTTTATTTAGGAGGAATCTTCAGTATTTACACTTAATATGCAGTGATAAAGCTATAACTTTGAGTTTTTCTGACACTAGAAAGCTTTCAGACAGCTTTGAGGTTACTTAATAACATGGCAAGCTGCATTTTTGGTCTTCTTAACTTCAGACTCATGAAGATGTAAGTGCTAACAGGAACTATCCTGTTTCACAGATGTAACAGAACTTAAAATATTTTAAATGTACCTTTAAATGTAAACACAAACTTTAAATGTAACACAAACTTTAAATGGATGAAAATGTATCACTTGTGGTTCTTTAAAAATGTTTTGGTAAAAGAGGATAAAATGCTTTGGGAATTGCTTGGTAATAACAATATCTCAACTTCATGTCAGACTGCATAACAACATTGACTATTTTACTTTAACAGCACACCACATTTTTTATGTGTTATATTCCTTACTTGCCTCAAAATACATCTTTTATTTTTATCTTTGGTAGTTGTTTTTTTAGTCCATTGAAAGTCAGCCTTGCCCCTAAATATGTCATTTTTTAAATTTGATAGATTATTTTATCCAGAGTGACTTGGCAGCTTGGCGTTGTTGTTATTTGATGGTTTAATTCTGATCCTACTGTTCATATAATTCTGCTGTTTTTTTATGTCTCCTTTTTATTACAGCAGTCCTCATAAAGACATATAAAAACTACTACAGTCAAAAACTAGATGTTCTACAAAATTGCAAGAATGTCTTTATTCCCATCCTTTAAACATCTTTGATTTCTCTAATTATGGTTAACTAAACCAGTGAAGTCATGTATATGATATGACAGCTGTTTATTTCTACTTGTGCTCGGTCACTGATTCGAAGAAATTCTTATGTACATTCTTATGTAAATTCTTATGTCATTTTAGTTAACAGTGTGCAACTCTATTTCTAGTTTTTCAAGTCTTGTAAGTTATGCCATGATATCTGCCTTTGACAGTTTTAAGTCTGGTAATAAGTAGCTCTCTTTTAACTTAGTTTAGTTACTTACTTTATAAGAATGGAATTGTCTTGTACATTTACATTTACATCTACAGCATTTGGCAGATGCCCTTATCCAGAGCGACTTACATAAGTGCTTTGAAGTCTCCATCATTAAATATATTCTGATACTGGCTCATTAGGACATGAGCTAAGAATACCATCACACTAAAAACTGTTGGCAAGTAATAGAGTTTTTTTTATTTTTTTTATTTTTATTTTTTATAAATATTAAGTGAAGAATAAATGCTAGTCCAAGTCCTTTCGAAAGAGGTAAGTCTTTAGTCATCGTTTGAAGACACCCAGTGACTCAGCTGTTCGGACATCTTGTAAATACACCCTAGCTTTGAAAGACTCTGACTCTACCACAAGTACATTTACAGTACATGTCTTTTGTTTCATATCAGTCAATAAAATTATTTTCAATAGCTCATAGTGTTGAATAACATGAATGACATGTAGTTCTCTGCTGCAGACTGCCTCGTTTTCTCAGGATGACAGTGGACTGTCCTGAGCATACAGACCCTGACAGACATTGATACTTCCATAGGGGAGGGATTTCATTTTTTTTCATTCTCATGTAGTATTGATAGACAGCTGAGCAGAGTAATATACAATGATAAGCAGTTCATTCAGGGGAAAGCAACAATGATGGACTCATCGGCCGCTAAACCTGCTCAGGTTGCATATCCAAGTCTAAAACAATAATGCGTGTGGTTTGTCCAGCTTCTAGTTAGGTCTGTCCTTTCAATGGGCGTTCTTTCAAAAGCTGAATGGGAAGTGGAAGAATGCCACTCACAACATTCTCTGCATGCACTTTGTGTGAGGACAAAAGCTAAAAGCTTAAATACTCAGCACAGTTAAGTGCAACTGCGCTGTATTCTTGTCTCAAGGTGAAAGTTAAACAGTCTGCTTTCAAACTGAAATGTTTGCAAACTCATTAGATTAATGTTCAGCAAGCATGCTGACCACATCATTTTTCCAATGGGAGAGTAAAAGTCTTTTGCTGAAGTCCTAAAATAATAGGCCGAGCAGTGACATTAGCAGACATTGGACAGTTTGTGCAGGTGAATACACACACCGCGGAAGGCCACCCAAATACACACAACCATTAGATTTAACATTGGTGGTTAACCTTCTGTTATGTCAGTACTTTACAAAGAATTACAGCATGTGATAAATAAATGGCTTGCGTTATTTGTTGTAGGGTAGAAGACAGGCAGGGATGGTAATGGAAAAGTAGGGTTAATGCAGCTAGCAGCATAGTGCTAATGAGGAAACAAATGCAGATGGCAGTTTGTCAAACTGACCCTCAGAGGCCATGTGTTACGGCCTCATGCTGGTGTGAATTTAAACGTCCAGTCAGCACTTCCAATTATCAGAAATCAAACTCAAGAGATGGCTCAGAGGAGAGTCTGGGGGAGTGAGGGCCAGAGAGAGGGCCAGCACACAATGGCTGGTAATTAAAACCCATTTTATCAGTCTAAACTCTCTCTGTTCTCTCTTACACCATATTGACAAGCTGTTTAGCTGACAAGAGGCTACATTTGACTTCAGACATATGAGCTGGAGGTATTTAACTTTGTGAAGGCTGAGGAAAACAAATATAGGCCAGAGAAATCAGCCATTACTGGAAAACTCATCCCATCAGTCGTACAACACAACCACCAAACTCTGATTCCCTTTATTATCCAAAATCTTCTGCCTGTACAGAAAAGTCATGAATTTCCTAAGAGACGTGAACCACAACATCATACACTCCGAAGGCCAAAGATCTTTGATAAAAAGGTTAGGAGGTACAGTTTCACTGTATGTCCAGTTTTGACTGTAAGATGAATTATGGTGTGTTCAGAGATCACAGATGATGCTTGACATTCACTTATACTTCTATGCTATCAATAAAGAACCTCTCGCACTCTGTTTGACAGGTACCGCCAGATTTATGGCCATGTTTACATTTACTACTACACCAACTGTTATTACTCTGATACTACACTTTATTTATACATTAAATAATGATTTCAGAGCATTATAGAGGAATAAAAGTTTCAGAGCATTTATAAATCCAATCTGCATCTCAACATAAAATGCAAATTTTGGTTAGAATCATTTATAGACTATATTGTATATTTAGAACACCATAAAAATCTTGAAAAAAGACAGAAGCTATTTGTGCTGCCAAGATGACCGAAATATCTGTCCTCAAAAAAGCTGTGTTTCAGGTCAGTGTTTGATGATGATGTAAACGATGCTTAAAGTGCAGGGCCAAGATTAAAGAAATAATAATACTTACAGTATATACAGTATGTAGATACAATTAAATCCATTTAATCTCTGAGATCTGCTCCTGTGATGCTCTTCTTAAACACATAAATACCGTGTAAGCTTGAAATCGGAATCTATTTTTAAGTTAGAGCGCTGCACAGTCAATTGGAGATTAAACATAAGATAAATAAAGCGTGTATATCATATCATAGAGACAATCTGACCCACACCCTAATCCATGGTCTGTGAAATATATGTAAATAATAAATAAATAAATGTAGGTGTTAGCAGAATATAAATAAGAAATCCATTATGTCCATAATGTATGGATAATGAAATGCAATTTAATTTATAAATTCCAAATATACAGAATAAACCATGATAGTCTGTACAGCAAGTTACAGAAATAATAACAGAGTCAAGAAAAGCAAAAAAAAAAAAAGCTTCTACTGTAAGGGCAGGATGTACTATTCAAGCACAAAATGTGGCATGTCTCGCACCTATATATATATATATATACACACATATATAATATAAGTATACAGTGGCTATAAATCTTTTCACTGTTTTAATTTCATTCTTTTGTTACTTCTGAGATACCTTTAAATATATCTTAAAGCTTAAGAGAAAAAGCTTAGGTTAAATTGAAAGCAGAGGTCCTCCTGTTATGAAAAAAGCTTTTGCTGTATAGCTCCTGAGCTCTGAGCTTTTAAATGCTTTTTTACTGTATGACTGCTGCTATGTGTACATGATAAATAGCACTATTATAGGTATATTAAAGAGTCAGAGGAGTCAAAGCCTTTAAATGGGGTAATTTCTGTCGTGATGCCATTGCCAGTGACCCAGAGCTCTGTGCAAGTGGGTAGAGGTGTGTTGCATATAATGCAAAGCCATTCTGAAAGCAAAGCTTATTCATTACATTAAACACTTCTGCCATGCCAGGCTAATGAGAGCTTGAATCCTGACCCTGCATTGCCACTGAAGATTAACAACCAATCAAACATGATACTAATGGGTTAAAATGCACACATATGCACACACACACACACACACACACACACACACACACACACACACACACACACACACACACACACACACACTACAAATATAAATGCTCTATGTTATATTGCTGATTGAATGCTACTAGGACTCTCACAGTATCATTTTTGTGCTGGTATGGCAATAGATTTGGTACAAATCATAACATTTAGCAAGACAGAGAATTGTTTATTAATGTTAATTCTTCAGACCTGTCAAATAATTTGTTATGTCAAACTGATCCCCAAAAGCATTCACACTGAACACTCGCTCTCTTTACAAGGCTTTAAGGTCTTTTACATGATTTCTCAATCAGGATGTAATAATTTTTTTTAAATAAAGATGCCAGTTTCCAGGGAGTTTTTTCATCATAACATCTTACAGACAGACATTACAAACTAGCGAAGAGTGAATTTTTCTTTCTGGATATATTCTTACATGTATAGATAATGAAAGCAACACACTCATGCACTAGACATACAGTCATTCATGTCTCAACAAGATGCAAGCATGATAAGCAATCAATGAAAATTACATACAGACATAAAAGCGCAGACTAAGGTATCAGAGAAGAAAGTGGCATCCTAGTTTAGTGCAGTATTGATCCCGAGATGGCTCCCGTCTGCTGGGGCCTAAGAGGCATATGATGGGCAGACTCCAGAGGGACGTTTACCACGTCTGTAAGAATCAAACCGCATTGTCAGACATAACAAAGGCGGCTGACATACGAACCGTGGATCGTACCTGTTTTCTATAGCACCACATTCTCATTAAAAACCACAGTTGTGCAGCTGAGGCCCCCTCCAAAGCCACAATACCGCACGAGAAACCAAGGGCAAACGCCCATGACCCACCGCTAGCCTCCCAGCCATAATAAAACAAGGTGGCTTTCTGCAACAGGTTTGAATGTAGATGGAGATTTGAATGGGCATCGGGTTTGTACACGTGGCTGCTGTTTGGGTTTCGTCTGTCTGTGGCTTTTTTACTTTAAGGTTTTAAGACCAAAATGCCCTGTGCTTTTGTCTGCCCTCGTTCTTTTGATGTATTATCCTGATTCGCCATTAAAGGACAGAGATAATATTACATACAACTGTGCACTAAATAAAGTTGGCTGGCTCTATGGAAGAGTTGTGCCATAAGTCAAACATTTGAAAACACAATAGGAGAATTTTTATTCAACCCTGCGCAGATGGGTCCCTTGGTTTATGTGAGTTCTAGTGTAATTACAGGGCAAGAGTTCATCCCATAAGAACCAGCGGTGACTCAAAATGCATGGCTGTCAACCTTGGAGTTGACTAGCTACACATTTCTGCTGTCACCTCAATTTTGCTTGACCTCCCAGGGCAGAGACAGAGAGGGGAAACATGCAGTAATCAACCGTAATATTTTAGAAGGAGAGAGGAGGCCTAACACGAGCTGACCTGTCAAATGTGATTCTATATGCTGTACAAGTTGTGTAGTTATCTGAGAAAAACCTCAGTAGGAGCTTCTTTCTGTATCTATTGCATCCAGTGCTGCTCTCTAGTGGTAGTGGTAACATAGTCACAGTCATGTAAATCATGTCCAAAGCATCTTGGCTTAGAGATTAAAATCCTTCACTTCAATATAATTTTCCTAAGGCACATTATAAATCACATATTTCTCTATATCACATAGTTTATTTTGGCATAACATCCAGAAATGTATCAGCTATGACAATAACGCCCAATAATACACAAGCAAAATCATCAAGTGTACTGCCCACTAGCTATCCCAAGAGTTAGTGAAAGTCACTGATTTACAGTTTTTAAAAAAAATAATATTAGTATCAGGACCTCTGATTTCTGTCTGTGAGAAAATAACAATTGGCGTATTATACATACCACTGAATGACACAATGATCATGATGATAAAATGACCTGTCCATGTTCCTTTGCTCTGTAGATTCCCTCAGAACCTTAAAAGAATGCAAGAAATCAGCTAGAGAGTCTCTTAATGTGGCCATATTTGCCCCCTAAAGCCATAATGGAAAGAATAAGAGAAAGCAAGAGTTTTACCAATACAATAAAATTAAACTCCTGGTACCTGTCAGAAAGACAAGACTTAAATTCTTCACAGTCATTAATTACACTGTTGTTAATGAATAATAATACTAATAATAATTGATTACTAATAATGGGGCGGCACGGTGGTGTGGTGGTTAGCACTGTCACAGCAAGAAGGTCCTGGGTTCGATCCCTGGGTCACCCAGGGTGCCTTTCTGTGTGGAGTTTGCATGTTCTCCCC
>JAQQZX010000023.1:7404118-7444581 GCA_030068355.1 Notoglanidium maculatum
TGTGTGTGTGTGTGTGTGTGTGTGTGTGTGAGAGAGAGAGAGAGAGAGAGAGCGAGAGAGAGAGAGAGAGAGAGAGAGAGAGAGAGAGAGAGAGAATGTAGTTATCTGGGAAAATTCCTCTAAAATTCTCTAGAAATTCCTAACATAAATCATTGCATGAACTCTCTCTCTCTTTCTCTCTCTCTCTCTCTCTCTCTCTCTCTCTCTCTCTCTCTTTCCCTCTCTATCTATCTATCTCCCCCCAGGGACTTTCTGTCATGTTCCCAAATCGTCCAGTGTCTAGAGGTCAGGGGTCGGACCCTAAAAGCGGGATTAGTTTATTGACACAATAAGACCTGGCACTTTATTTGATGTTCCATCACCCCATTTACCCACCTATCTCCTGTTTGTTTCTCCATCTCACAGGTCCCATGGGAATTGCAGGGACGGGCACGTGGGTTTTGGTCTCATTTAACCCCAGCAGGTCAAGACTCCAATGTGGATGACCTGTCCATAGATAATACTGCTGGTACTATTTTAATTAGAATAAGGGCAATATTTTGATGATGTGCATTTCAGATCCAGGCAGGATGTTGCTGGCTCAGGACACATCTGTAGTGATTATGCTCCTGGAGAGCTGCTTGAAAAGCGTTTAACTCATGCTGTACATGAGCATCTGTTCAATGAAACAAGCAGCCTCGCAGCATTGTCAGCCTGCCCCCCCTTTCCTCCCCCCACCCATTCAAACAACCAATCCTATTTTGGCAATACTGAATACATATGTTCTGTAAATCAAAACATGAAACAGTTCATTATAAAAGAGAGAAGTACTTAGGGTTCGGATGTGGATTTACTGGTCACTCGGTTCTCTCACATCCACATTTTTACTCCTTAGATTTCTTAATTTATAGTGTTTACTAGTTTTAAACCTTTTTTCTTGCTAGCTGTGTCTGTCTGCTATGTGTCAAAAAGTCAAACATTGCAAATGATTGGATTCTCTACCAAGAACTGTTTTTACTAGATCAGTTACGAAGAACTAATTATGTCATAAGGATATGATTATTGAATTTTAAAAGACTAGCTTAATTTTAAAAGACTATTGGCTTAGCTCATAATAATTCAGGCATACATTATCAAATCAACTATCTCCTTCGAAAAATCAAAAAGTAAATATAAAAATAATGAACAAATAGATCTTAATTATGATCATTTAAAAAAGATTACATCATCATTATTAATATTATTGTTAATTATAAAGTCTAATTGTTAGGCATGTGGGTGGCATATTGGCACAGTTGAAGGCGAGAAAAAGACAAGGCAACATTTTTCTCAATCATAAACTCTCCAGTTTCATGAGCTTATGCCCACTTAAGCATCAGATTACAGTTCCTGGCTGAGAGAAGTCAAACCTGATGTGTTGTACTGCTCTTGTAGCCCATCTGCCTGAAGATTGTACATGTTGTGTGTTCTGAGATACCTTTCTGCTCACCATGGTTGTAAAGAGTCCTTTCTGTCACCTCAAACCAGTTAGGCTATTCTCCTCTGACTCTTTCCTGCACAAGGCATTTTCCATCCACAGAACTGCTGCTTAATGGATTTTTTTTGTTTGTTTTTCACACCATTTTGTATAAAAATCCCAGGGCATCAGCACTTTCTGAAATACTCAAACCGGACCATCTGGCACCACCAACCATGCCACGGTCAAAGTTTCTAAGATGACATTTTTCCCTAATCTTCTGCTTGAGGTGAACATCACATCACCTGAAGTTCTTGACCTGTATCTGCATGATTGTATGAATTGCTTGATTAATTTGTATCTATAATATGTATTTGATAAAACAAATTGATGAACATCAAACATTTGATGAAACAAAAGCTACCATTGGTTGTGGATTCCTTTACATTTGGAGTTGGAGGAGTGACAAAGAGGACGGTAAATTGTTGAGTGTGACAAGTCATTATCAGATTGTCACACACAAGTCTAATGACAATAGCACAGGACTCTTGGCACATCAGGTGTCTTAACAGCTTCATTGCTTTCTCTTTTACACACACACACACACACACACACACACACACACACACACACACACACACACACACACACACACACACAGAATCTGTTCTTGTCGCTCTTCTGCAGAGAGTGATGAATGCCTATGCAAGCCGATCAATCAGGAGATCAATCAGGGGTCAGCTCGCCCGCACCTGATCGATACTACTCTTGTTCCTGCAGCGGCAGAATGCCACAACGACTTTAACACTTAATTATGTTGTTAATTGCTGTGTTAAGCAGGTCCCTCAGGTTGGTAATTGAGGGTGGCTGGGCCTGCAGATTCCCAGCACGATGCATTAATTCACAAATTCAATAACTGGAGCCGAGCGTTAACATCTTTTTACGAAGAGCCTCCTCCTCATCATGTACTCGTACAGCTCACCTGAATTTGCGTACATCATTGATATCAAAAGCCTGCCCTTGAAAATTCAAAATGTAATTGGTAATACATACCAGCCATTTAAGATCTCTCTCTTTTAGATATACTTCTCATATATTTCATGACTAACTTAAGTGACATAGGGCATTCGCATCAAAATACTCCAAGTTATTTAGTAATCAAACAGGAGGCATCATTCTTTCTGTGAACAGCAACCTGGGACCTCAGATAACTCAGTCACTCCATTATACCAATGTTATCTACATTAAATACCCACTAAACCTCCCAGCAGGCTTAGGAAGCCCTTCTCATCTATTCAGCACTTGATGAAACTTTCACTTAGTGAAAGCCCTCTGTGTGAACTCCTGGAGTTCAAGTACTGTAGGGAGTATGAGAGCACGGTGTTTTCAATTCTTTATAGCAACTCAGAGCCTTTTAAGAGAGAGTCAGCTCTTCACAGACTACTCACTATTGCATTTGAAGTGATGATTGTTGTATGTACTGTGGTTTTAAAAGGAGTAGTCCTGGAGCTTGACTGCAAATTGGAGAAACACATATCAGTTACATTGTTCGTTATTTAGGAGTGTGCTTGGGTATTCAAACACCCAGAGAACAGTTTGAAGTACCAGTAATACTGAAATCACTATTTGGTTATTTGTTACATGCACCATGCAAAAGAAGGGCAAAATATGAAAAAGAAAAGCCGGATCTAGCAGTATTTTGATGCAGAGAGCAAATCTGCCATAGTGTGCTAGACAGAAGTGGGATTGACTCATATTTGTTGCTTTATTTTTCACAGATGAATATTATTTGATTACACTACATTAATTAAGCATTTTTTAAAATTCTCCTAATGGTTAACAGAATATCGTTTACTTAACTCTTACTGGTATTATAATATTACAATTAAACAGAAGAATTCATTGTGACACATCATTCATTGTGAACTTCAGAGCGCGTCACTGTTTCTTCCTGACCATAGCTGAGGAAAATGTTGGTATTCCTTATTTTTTTCCCCTTTAAATCTTATTTTCACTTTCATTATGATTTTATATTGTAAAGGGTTTATGTAAAAGACATATAAATATAATAGATATAATAAAATGGTAGCTAACAAATTTAATATCTGCAGCCTCGGTTATTAGCTAGTTTATGCCATTGGTTCTCAAATTTTGTACAGTCTGAGATCCCTTTAATTGTTACAAAAAATCATGAACACTTTTAGTACAGGATAATTTTGCAAACAAACTATAAAAAAATCATATTACAAATATATTTGCGTAAATGTGTGCACTAATATTTTGGCAATTTTTTTGGCGAAGTGGTTTTTTTAATTCTAATATTTCCACCAATAGAACCATTGTCATTAGATTTCGCTTCACATTACAATCACAGCCTCCGTGACTATGCTTCACGCTTCCAAATTTGAGAACCATGGGCTTACACTCATGCTCATATTTACCATATTGACAGTGATTTTTATGAATAACTACTTAAACAGTGAGCATATCAAGTATTTCTCTTTTGTGTTGAAAGTTTCATTTAAACACATCAACTGACAGGAAATGAAAATAAATTGTACATTTTTATATGATAGCATTAATACAACCCTGAGCAATTGGGTACACAATTGAGCAATTGATTGGGTACTGCATTCTCACACTATTTGGTAAAGAAATAGATAATGTGATATTCTTTTACTTATTATACTTCAAGTCTCCTGTTTCCTACATCTGCTTATAGGCTTGCTTTCTATGGAGTGTGATTATCAGCTGCGTGTGTTACTCTTTTCGATTATGTGAAGTCCAGCAGCCCACAAAGTCCCCAGAGATCTTCTCATGTCAGCGTTGTTAAATGCCCTGAGGACAAGACAGACAGACAGACAGACAGACACACACACACACACACACACACACACACACACACACACACACACACACACACACACAGACAAACACACACACTCCATCTCACATGGCTTCAGGCAATGTAACAAAACAGCATTCAAACAGTCAGACCAACATGAAGCAGACTTCCCACAACCACCCCCTAAAAACAACTAAACACACACACACACACACACCCTTTCGACATCTACAGTATAGACTTTTTTAAATCCCCCGTTTCCATACAGGAGGATATATTTCCTGTGCACTTCTTGGTGAATTTTCTGAGTTTGCACCCCTGCAGAGATTTTAGTTCAGACAATAATTAACTAATATGCACACAGGCTGCTGAATAGCAGGGGCCTCTCGGCCAGACCGGAGAGAGAGCCCTTTAGGAGCATGGGGACAAGACTTGGGGCTACAGCTGTGGCCGTCACCATTAACACAAGCTGTAACATTACACATAACACACACACACACACACACACACACACACACCAGCCCGCACACACATTTTAAGTATATGCCATTAAATAGAAGCTGTAACATTAGGCCGAAGCCGCCATGATGGCCTGACTGAGCCAGATGGAGAGGAAATGAGCTCATTGTAAAGATGTCGAGCTGCCAGCAGTGGCCAGTTGAATTTGGTTGCCTAACCTGTTTAACAACCGACTGACTTTCGATATGCTGGCTATTTAGTTTTGAAGGCATAATAACATGTGATGCGATCTGTGAAAATTTTGGCCGAGGGGCTTCATTTGGGCTTTTAACAAGGCTTTTACTATCACAAACGCTTTCACCATAGATAAAGGTGGTTAATGATATGCCGTATGAGCAAAACAAAATAACAAAAAGTCCAAAGCAGGCCACGTAGTCTACAAAAAACAAATAGACCCAATGACACTGAGCAATAACCCCTGCTCTTGCCATCCTGTGAGCAGGCTTGCCATTGATTAAAACAGCAAGGTGTGCAATAAAGCGCAGGCAAAGTGCTGTCTCCATATGGCCTCAGACCCTGAGGCTGTAGGCAAGTGATCAAGCCTCTCTTCCCCCTGTCCTCTCCTCTCCTCTTCTCGGCTCCCCAGATGGTGGAAACACAATTTAAAGGACCGCTGCAATGGGTCCCTGGCAGCGGCTCAACCGTTTACTCCAGTAATTAACAGCGCTGATACCACAACACCTTTGGGTGGATACTAACTGTGTCACCCCTTGAATTAGGGAAAGCTAATAGCTTTAAGGTTTAGTTGGGAGTCCGGTACTTCAAGATAGGTGGCCACGGCTGTTTTAGACAGCAAAATTAAAAAGGCGAAAAACAATATGCTTGTGGAACATGATGATGATCACCCCGTAATTAGTTTACAAAAAGCTTCCCATCTAGTGGCGGATCGCAGCAATTATCGCATGACAGAAAATCAAAGGCTACTTTGTAAGCGTTAGAAAAATTTACATTTTCTGGCCTGAGGCTGTATGTACTGATTACAAACATATTAAATCAATGCATTGCTAACTGCTAGCACAAATAGGCTGCGGGGTGAAGAGCCTGTAATTGCGGGAAAATGGAGGACTGGCCGTGCTTCGTCAAAATGCAGAGAGGTTTAGATAGGAGCAGAATTATGGCTCTAGCTCTTGGCCAAAGTATAGACCTAGCACATTATTATCTATTGTCAGCTGTAGAAGGGCTTTCCTGGGAGGCCCAATACACCACTGGCCTACAGATCAAAGCATGGCCTCCACTAATTACATTGTAATTATAGCTTCAGCCCATTCAAAAGCAGGAAATAATATGTAATAGTTTTTTTTTTAATATCATGCATTTGTAAAGACCTAGAATATTCCTCCGTAATATTTAGATTGTTCTTCATGGAGATTTAGCTTTCATGAATTTACTTTTTGATTCCAGTTCTATCACACGTTTACATCTAACATTAGAAGTAAAGATAAGACAGCTACCCTGAATTTTATTGTGCTCCTGATCCTCCAGATCTTAAATGTTACACAATAAAATCCTCGAGAACACAACCATTTACAGAACATCTGTATTTATGTCGCCCAACAAACCCCTTCTGTTATGCACAAGAGCCATCAAAAAGGAGGCTAAATAAAAATAGCGAGGAAGAGAAAAAAAAAATCTCCTGCGTCTGCAGTTTCTTCCTGATGAACCTGCAGCTATGATGAAAGCTAGAAAAATAATGCAGTGAGTGTTGAATAAGTTCTGATTCATGACAGTGACTATTTGTTGACATTGGTCAAGAACAAACAAACAAAATGCTGATTTAGACTTGGTACAAGTAATATGCACCAACCATAGCAATATGTAATATCTAGGTCTTTTTGTGAACTGAAGACAGTTTCTGAGATTTCTGCTTAAGACCAGAAATATGAAACTTTCTCAATTCTGCAAAAAAAAAAAAAAATGTGAGAGAATTTGCTGCATGGGCTGAACTGAATAGCAGTACTACAGCAGCGCCTCCTGCAGGATATTCAGGGAACTGAAAAATGTCTAAACGTGTGAAGTGAAGTTCCTTACACGTTATCATTAATATCCTATAGTTTGTTTGCTCATAAAAACAGATTGATTACAGGTAATTGATGAACCAGATATGTTCCGAATGACTCTTATAGCCGAGTATTACATTAAGAATAAACTGTCATGGCTTTCATGAGTTTCTCTAAGTGAAACCCTCAAATTCATAACAGTTCCAACATGATTCAATGTGAATGAAATTCTACACAGTTTAAGGATATGGTTGGTGCGGTGTTGATGTTGGCATCTTTTCTTCCTTTAATCATCTGAAACCAAACAAAATGCAAACGCATTTTCCTTGCTTATTCAAAAATCTCATTCATGAAATCGGATTCAACAATCATCACAGAAACTATGCGAGCTCCAGAGCTCCAGGATGTGATCAGACCCTACTCGGGGAGCCAAAATTTTATCCTGTTAGATGTGACTTCACTTGGATGAGTTTTATTTTAAAATAGTCTGATGATACAGAAATGATAAGTGTTTTAAATAATGACTCTTTTTTTTGATCCTCTCATTCACTGGGTTCTATTTCAGCCCCCTTAACTTCCAGCATTGGCCAATATCGTCTGGATACCATCACATGCATGCTTACCCATGTCTAAACATTAATAACAAAGACTATATGATGTAGTATTTATATAAATACTGCTGTCATACAGTCAAGGTTTCCTCTTCTTCTAAAACATTGCATCCACTGGTGGTTAGATTTCCTACAGTGGTAGAACCATGGATTTCTACCCAAAGCCATAACAACTGCATTTGTTAACTAATTAACTGACATCATAGCACTCTATGATTCTATGAACCAGACGGTGGTGATTTGATCATGAAATCAACGGTCACAAAGAGCTCCCCTATCTAAACAAAAGCAGGAACATCATCAGCTTGGCCTAGAGAAGTGACAGGACACTCTACAAGGGGTATCACCTTCTCATGGTCATCACTTAGCTCCAGGGTCCCTTCACCGCTGCTGTTTTGGCATCACACTCAGCACCTTATCAAGGATCTATAAAGCTAACAACGCTCCACACAGTCATCTCCAAACACCTTTACAGTCAGCCCTAAGCCGAGTCTATTCCTCATGCCATGTTTAAAAGGTGATCCTCTGGGTGGTTATGAAATAGAATAGTATTACATACCTGTGATTCTATGAACACTGGATAAATACCAGGATTCACTGACTTTGGGGATCAATGCCAATCTTCTGGGAACTCAGGAAGAAGATTCCAAGAAAATGATGGGTGAGGGTCACTTGAGGACACTGTTGAAGGCAGGAAACCATATAAAAAAATAGAGTGAGAACATTAGTGTCAGTTTTTGGTACAAAGCAACATTTTTAAACATGTAAGAATAAATATTTTATTCATTGGTTAAAGAAACTGCTAGACTATTTTTAAGTATTTCAACTTGTTCAAAGGATCTCCATTCGTTAGTTAATTAGTTAGGTAGTTTATTGGAATGAAGAAATAACATTTTCACTGATTGTTCTTCTTCTTTTTCCTTTTTCTTCTTCTTCTTAATTGACAGAAGATCGTATAACTGTAACATCTACGTGACTTGTCCTGCCTGTGTAGTGGACTGGCTATTCTAAATTGCCCTTAGGTGTGACTGTGAGTGTGTGTGTGTGTGTGTGTGTGTGTGTGTGCATGTATGGGTATTTGTACACTTCTGAGAACCAAATGTGAGATTTTACTATGCTTGTGAGATTTTGAATGGTCCTCACAAATTGGTGGTCCTCACAGCGCTTTTACGGGTTTTTTAAGCAAAAATTAAAAAAGATAAAATAGCCAAAACGTTTCCTTTTCATTACTGAGGTTAAGGTTAGGGTAAAGTTTAAGTGCAGGTGTAGCATTAATTAGCTGCATTAATCATTCTGTCAATGGATGGTCCTCACAGAGATAGTAAAACCTGTGTGTGTGTGTGTGTGTGTGTGTGTGTGTGTGTGTGTGCGCGCGTGTGTGTGTGTGTGTGTGTGTGTGTATGTGTAAGGTGCTCTGAAGTACACTGATGTCCCATCTAGGGTGTTTCCACCTTACTTCCTGGACTCACTATGACCTTGACTAACATAAAATGGTTACTGACAATCCTTCTGCTATAATGTCCCACCCCTTCATCTGTGGAACAGTCCGGTCCAGGTGGAAAGCTTATTTCCTTAGTAGACAATGACACCAATATCAGTGTTATTGAAATTCCTACAGGATCAGCATCAGCCTTTAAAAGCACATGGTTTGAAATGAAGTGATCAGAGATAACATTAATGCGACATGACTCCATCAGGATCCTGGGGAGCTGCTCTATCTCTCTCTCCCCAGGTGACCTGGAGTATTCTGGATGCTGTATGCAATATACAAAGACACAAACATAAGCATGTGGATCCCTCTCTGCAGGTGAGCCGGCTTTCCAATCTCTGTCAGCTGCGTTTGTGATCAGAGACAGTCATATAAAAACATCAGTGCATGACTAATAAATGCACACACACATTCAGATTTCTATCTGGGCTCTGAGAGAGAAAGCAAGGGGAGAAGCCATGGCACGAAGAGCGCACATGTAATTAAATAATTAAATTAGCACTAATTAACATTTGGGTGATGACTTTTACAGCTTGTAATAGGAGAGTGGGAAAAAACCCACGAGTCAACTTCCTAATGATTCCTGTGTGCGCTGCGTCTCTTTGCCTCAGTTGCCCTAAGTGCAGATAAAGCAACCATCTGCTGGTAATTAGATCTAAATAATATCAGACGCCGTAGCTAATCACGTTGACTGCACATTTAATTAAAACTGCAATGGAATTTTTTTTGCCTTATTCCATCCATTTCATTTACCTTCTGGAAAGAATACAATCTCTCATCACACAAAAATACAGCATTCATCATGTAAGTTGGCCATAAAGACTGGAAAAGGCGGAATTACCCCCAAAAATTATACACACTTTAAAACACCAACATAGCCAATACTGATCTTTTATAGCTCATTTCCGTTAAATGAGAGTAGATGCTGGCTTGTAACAGCGGCCCACTACAGCAGTGAGGCTGGCCATAATGGCTTTTTATTTGCTTAATCTCCAAATTAAATGGTGTTTGAAGCTGAAGGCCCGCTCTTTTCTCCTATGCTATTATCACCATCATCATGAACGCATTTTCCTGCCGAGACCAATTTGAATAAGACGAGCAGGCCGTCTCCAGGCTGTGATATGTGTGTGTGTAATGAAGAGAGACATAGAATGAATGAGAGCGAGCAAGAGAGAGAGAGAGAGAGAGAGCGAGAGAGAGAGAGAGAGAGAGAGAGCGCTGTAATAATGGGTGTTGGGTAATGGCCCTCCTGGAAGACCTGAAGTGTTTCTAGTTGGTTCCCAGCTGCCAGAGATGTATGCAAACATGGATCATTGACAGATGGGTGGATACACTTATAAAGACATCACACACGCGTGCACACAAGCAAATCGAAATGTGAATCTGTGTCCTGTCTTTCTTTCATCATTGGTTGAACACCCAAAATTATATTAATCAAATCAGCTACAAGCTTTTCAGATAATTTCCTCTTTTCAATTCAATTAGTCCCCAAGATGGTGTGACTACTAGGGGGATTTTTCTGGATTTAATTAACCATAAATGAATAGCTCTATGAGACACACACTCACATCTTTGACTGCACTGAAACATCTACACAACATCAGTGTCAGAAAAAAAAAGGGAATTGAAGTTATAGTTAAATTGAAATTTAAACAGAACCATTTAAAAAACCTGCTAGTTGAGAGTGTCTTAAAAATGTGTTAGCATTTCATATCTATTGTAAATAGTGACGTTGCACCGGTTTCAGAGTTAATAAAACAAATACAGTCATTGCATTTGTTTAATTCATTTACGGCTTTCGTTTCTTCTGCTAAAAAAAGAGCCAACTTTAAGTCACTTCTACAGTGTGGCTTGCAAATTTAGCTCGTGTACAATAGTTTATAATAACACTGAAGATTTTTTTACTAAACAAAAAAATATTTTTGCAATGCCAGACTGAATCTATGGAGTGGAAGAATGAGAGCTTCAGAATGTTTCCCCCCGGCATCTAAAAATTTAGAAAGAAAAAAGTGCACCAATAACACTAACACTAACACGATAACACACCAATAATTTTATTACTTGTAAATAAAGGATTTCTCTGTGAACAATTTATTGGCACATTTTAGATCCCTTTGGTAATGCCATGACAATCATTTTCAATAGTTTTCCCAAAATGGTGCATGTGTATTATCACAATATCTATTCCTAATGTCTAGTGTTTCCATACTGCATTGTTACAAAGTTGACAAAGGATTGCTTTAGGGTCCCCCTTAGGGTCTTAAGATTGGGTTACTACCTGTGTGGAGTTTTAACATGTTCTTGCTGTGTCTATGTGTTTTCTCCAGGTTCTCCAGAGAAATGAATGAACATGTCACGAGCTTAGTATACTGTCAGTGTGGAATTTCGTCTCTTCTCTGTGTCGATTTCTCCAGGTTCTCTGGTTTTCTCCCACCTCCCAAAACATGCATGTAGGTGGATTAAGTGAGGTAACTTGCCCCTAGGCATAAATGAATGTCCAAATGTGTGTGTGCATGGTGCTCCGAGATGAACTGGTGTTCCTGGGATATGCTCCAAATCCACCATGACTTTGATCAGGATAAAGCAGTTACTAGAAAGTGAGTGACTGGGCTTGGGACGTTCCTTTAGAAATGCAATTTGTACAAAGCAATATTAGTTCATGTTTGTTAGTGAAGTGTTAGTGTGGAGCCTTGTCTACAAATTTGCTCAACTAAATAGATTTGTTTCGTTTGTTTATGTCTGAGCCCTTTCACGCCAGATGGAAAACAGTCTTCAGGACCTCTATGAAAGAATTTTCCAAGGAAACAAGCCTTTTTTGTGGCACATGCACATACTTTCAGCCAGAAATCAGAACACAAAGTGATTAAAGTGTTATTAAAGTGTAGAAACTTTTTTCCCTGGTGCAAACAGACAGACAGAGAGCAACAGAGACAGTGAGAGTATGAAACGTTGGAAGCCGGCGGGCTGTGACCACCTCTGCCGTGCTGCAGCACTGTTCTGCAGACGCTGACGCCAGTAGTGCCACTGTGCCTGCTGCTGGTACTCGTCTAAACATGCTGGCAGTGCCAGTTCAACTCTTCTCCATGTGTTTCTGCTCGACTTCAGACATCTGCCTGCCAAGACAAACTCTTACATACAAGAGCTTTTACTATTCATAGCATTGAAACACTTCCCTGATGTAATTGTTTAAATTGGCACTACAAGGCCAAGTGTAAATTCATCGTTTTCAGTCATTATTTAAGGATAAGTTTAATAATAATAAACAAAAAGGCCAATAACATGAATGATAATGCCAGTGGGAGAGTCATCCTTTACTTTTGAAGGGTATTTTATATGAATTAATGTATGTGTACACCTTTTTAATATTCTTCTTATATTTCATTTCACTATGGCCCATCTTTGGAAATATGGCTGCTTTTGGATGGTTATATTGATGTTCCTTTAAATAAATATACTTAAGACTTCAAAGTAAAAAAAAAGCTAACCTGACATTATTTCTCAGAGAAATTTTAAATAATGTTTATAAATATGTATATTCTTTATTGCTAATGCTAATTAACTACCTATCCTGAGCCAACCTGAGAATTTTAAGGGATTTTTAGGTTGAGGTTCACAAAATTCACTGCAAATTTCAAGCTTGCTAGCCAACATGACAGGATTTCTAATCCTGGATTAGAATACTATTCCTATTATTTATAGAATGGATTTCAAATACTAGCTAGATATTCAGACAAAATTTGTGAAAGGAATTTTAAATGATATTCATAGATATTTATAAAGATTCACTACAAATGATAACTAGTTTACTTCAACAAAGATGACAGGATTTCTTTAAAAAAATGCTTAAATGTTCATAATATTTACTAAATATTTAATATTGTCTAGCTAATAAGGTAACTTTATCAAACTCCCTTACCTTTTTAGGTGCAAGCATAATACTCTTGAAAGCTGGGTGCCTTTAAAGAAACATTTAGCCAGACCTTGTCTCATAACTCCATCATAATATTTCTTCACATGTTAAATCAGCTGTCCTGGGTTAATTACTAACTGCAGACTATGCCAACAGTGATGAAAGGGCACATAGCAATCAAAGCTATACCAAACATCTGGTCAGAACAGACAGGGAGACGACACAACATGACAGTCGAACCAGAACCAGAACCTCAGAGCTCCATTAGCTGCCAGCGTCTGTGCCATTGCTCCTTAAGCCATGCTGGTACACCACAGGCCTGATGCACTACTGCTAAACGAACAAACTGCTTCTGTATTTTTCATACCAGTCTTCTACTAAAGCATTTCACTATTTGATATGACAGTGTCATGAGTATGCTTAAAAAGAAGTTATTTTTATGCAATTAGCAGATGGGAAACCGCTTTTAAACTTGTGGTGATGTTTTCCTTGAGATGATTTTAATTAACTAATCTATCAGTCAGCTGTGATGTTTATGATTTTAAGATTGAGTAGCAAAAAAGGCATTCATCAGAACATAAATGACAAAAAAACACATCCGACATTAGCATTTTGTCATACATTGCTGCACATGCTAACCCCACATCACTCTACAGTAGGCCTTAGCTTTAAATTTGAAACCATTTTACAGGCTGTACATCTCCCACATATTCTACTGTTCATCGGGTACAATCAACTCAAAGCTTCCCAGTAGATAATCCGGGTCACCATTTCCCCCTACCGCACACAGGATTGGTAAAACCTTATAAAGATTATTAACCCTCTGGCCTATTCACTTATAGCCCATGCCAGTATCAAACAGCACAATAAACAGTTGCGCTTTTCGCTCAATAGCCTGCTCAAGTGGAAGGTTATTAGCTGTGGGTCACTGCCTGGATTTCTACGCCGTTCAAAATGGCTGCCTTTCAGTAGGCAGGAAGATGGGCAGCCATTAATCAGAGCTCTGGCAGCTCCTGGAGTCAAAATTGAATTCTCAAGATTTTTGTTCAGAGGACAGAAATGCTGTGAAGGATCAGAAGCCGTAGTTTACATAGGTACAAAGATCTGGTGAAACCCAACCATGGCTGTTGATGACTTTTGTACTGGATAGAAAACACAGAGGACAGAAACTGGCATTAGATAAACTATCGCATTCATTCATTCATTCATTCATTCATTCATCTTCAGTTAGTGCTTTATCCTGGTCAGGAGTCTATCTTGGGAACATTGCAGCATGAGGCAGGAATACAGCCTGTGCGTGGATGCCAGTCTATCACAGGGCACCATCAAGACATATATTCACACACAATTTAGATTCACCCATCCACCTACATGTATGTTTTACGGAGGTGGGAGGAAACAGGAGAACCTGGAGTGTGCTCCAGGAGGACATACACAGACAGTAACCTGAGCTAAGGATCAAAACCGGAACCCTGTAGTTGTGACGCGGCAACGTTAGTGCAACATTGTGCTGTAGAAGCTAAAACAACATTTCCTGTTTTATTCCTGTGTTATATGATTAACATAAAGTGTAGCATAATTTGTGCTTTAAATTTCCTGGAGACTGAGGCTCTAAATTCTACAGTGGAACTGAGCAGGTGGATGAAGATATTTTTACTTTTTTTACACAGAAGAAAAGACAGAAGCTTCTATCTCTATTGTGAACAGAAGGCCTAAGGCCTAAGGCGGGGAGTGCTGGCCAGCAGCATTCACCGGTGGGCAGGTGTCCAGCGAGCGCCAGTTGGAGAATCGAGCACCATTCCGATTGGCATGCACGAGCCGGTAGCGTCTTCTGTCCCAAGACAGCTGTGGCGCAGCAGTGCGCAACGCCGCCATCAGGTGTGTGTTAGTGCTGCAGAATGCTGATAGCTCGGCAAAACTGCAGTCCACTGGCGAGATCTAGGCTGCTGACAGATTTTCCTCCTGAACAGAGATAGTAAGGAGAAGAGGCACAGCAGGACAAATGGTGACCTTTGGGAAGATTAATTTGTTTACCAACAAAGGCAGGGGCTGTCATTGCTTTGTACGGTTGACCTTTATGTTACTGTCAGCAGGTTGGGATGGTTTGCAGTTTGAGTCATCTGTTCATCCTGATCATCAGCTCAGGACAGTTGGACAGTCAGTTAACGGAGTGTGTATGGCCAATTTTTAAAAGATGGATAGGCCTGAATGGGAGACATCATAAGTAAAATTGTCGATTGCTGGGAAAATACAGGCAATTGAAGGCAATTCTGAAGACATATATTCAAAAATGTACTATAGAGTCAATATGCATCTTCAACACTCTCTTATGGTATTATTTAGTGTTAGATTATTGTAAAATGGTACATGATTGTAAAAAGTGACTATGAACCTGTGGAGTAATTGAGGTCAGAGGCGTACAATTCAGTACATGGCAAGAACATTCACCTTCACCTGACTCATAAATGTCTAGCTACAGTAATACAACACATGAGTGCAACATAAGGAATTAATGGTTGCCTCCACTGTAGCTCAGCAAGAGGAAAACCAGGTGTTGGTGAATAATAGCCATCAAAGAGCTTTAAACAATCAGCTTATGTGCTGAACGACTCAACAGTCCCCAACTATACTGGAGTGTCAGACTTGTATGTCTCTGTGTGTCTCTGTCTCAGACCTCTCTGTCTGCTGGGTTTTGCCTTTTGGAATCAGAAATCTGAGACTGATTTAATAGCAGACCTTTAAGACCTACATTGGCCAACAGAGGGCGCCAAAAGCTGCAAAGAAGAGAAGTCAGTGACTTAACACAATCTATAATGGTCTGTTTCCCTGAACAAAAGATTCATAACAAATTCTTTGGCTCTTTTGGATATGGAGACTGTAAATAAGTGTGAGATTTCGGTGCAAACCTATAACAGATAACATTCCTGTCTGCCCTGTCTGTATTGAGGAAGTTTGGGATCTGACCAAATATCCAGTGTTAAAAGAGATAGGTGGGAGGTATTTGACCTCTGGCTACTGACTAAATCATTTCTCAGGTTTTCCCTATCATCTAAATTTCCATTCCATACAGTATGTTCCAGACGTATGAGTCCACCATATCTACCGTATCTACATCTACTAAAAACTAAATAAGTTTGCATTGTTTTGTACCAATGTAAGTACTTATAAAGTGTTTAAAGCTATTTGAATTATTATATCATTCACTAAAGATGACAGTATTGTGTTAGTGTGTGGTAGCAGCAAATAGTTTGAATAAAAAAAATGGATGTCTACAGTTTTTTAGAACTTGACATGTGGTATGGGCAACGAATATTCAAACACATCTATAGATTTCTCAAACCACTAAAGAGTTTTAGATCATGCATTCGTATTTAAAATGATTTAACTAATTAAAGTTGTATTAGAAGACAAAGAGCATAAAGTTCTTGAGAAAGGATTGAGGAATCATTGCCACTTGGAGGAAGAAGAAAAGAGTATCTCCATTTAAAAAAAGCACCATCTCAGACAATTTTATATTGTCAGTGCTTAAAGATGTTAATGGTAGACCGGGAGGAAACTATGAGAGCTGTTTTTATAATAAAATGCAACCAAATATTTAATTCATGACTTAATTTTGACTAGTAAAAAGATATAAGATATATGCAATTAAATTCTACTGGAGAAATCCTGTTCCAGATATCTGCAAGGAAATTAGGACTTTTTAATGGATCATAATAAATATCCATAAAACATATCCATAAAACAGTTTTTATTAGCGCTAATCCCAGTTTAATATATCTGCAATGTCTAATATAACCCTAGATGTCTAATACTTTGCATACAGTATCTTGAATAAACATTATCATGAGTCATAATAATATTAGACCATTTTAACTACTCGAATTAGACAAATTAGTTTAGGCAAAAGTGGCTCAACCTTTGACCTCAAAGGAATCGGAATTGCTGCAAGTGCTTTTCATTGGAAAACTTTCTCACGAGTCTCGTCTTTCATAGCTTTAGGGTGTAAATGTTGTCTGACAAAATCAACCCAAATACTATATGCTTTGTCTAATGCTTCATTGAAGACAGATTAGTGTATTTGAAAGTATTTCTCATGTAGGGACAATTTACCCATTTGAATAAACAAGTTGAGATCTAGTCACATAAGTGGGTGATTAAAGCATGACATGAGTCATCTAAATGCACGTCTGTAGTACTGAGGTGAGAGTGAACACTCGACCTGCATCCTTTTATTATATCACTGGAGTGTGTGAGGGCAATAGATTAGCAGGTTCGTCTCACCCTGCCCCAAGGGTCTTCTGAACAAAGACTCCTGTCATTTTTGAATAGAATACAATGTCTATACAGTCTGCTATGGGTCGGTAGCTGTGGGGTTTGGTTACACGTAACCAAGCAATACAGACATACAGCATGGGAGCCAGACACCTAAACACATCACACTTAATGATGTCATGATGGAACAACCTGGAATTCCACCATAGATATTCAAGTTCATAGTCACAGTGAACCTTGATGAATCATGTGCTACATGAATCTGATATTCTTAGCATTGGATGTCCCAGGAGTCCCTACCTAGAGCCATGTCTTTTTATTTCATAGCAGTATAGTTTTAAATTTACTTCAAATTTATAGAGCCATGTCAGAGGGGAATGGCCAAACAGGTTCAAGCTGACTCAAATAATAAGCAGGAAAGCTTCACAGAATGCATAACATGTTGAACCTTGCTGAATCTGAAGCTACAGTGGGCACACATTCACATTACAGTTTCTGTGAATCTGTGCCCACTTGTATTCTTGACCTGTATCTGCATTACATCTGTGTTATGCATTACACTGCTGGAACATGATTGGGTCCTTGGAAAGTTGCATGAATGTGCAGATGTGCAGGGGTTCCTAGCAAAGTGTGTGATGAGTGCTTATTGACTGTGTTGCCAACCCTCAGTATCATAAACCAAAATTTCACATGAAAGAAGCGTTATCTTCCACATAGCTCTTAGCTTTTTTTGTTGTATTCAGGAGTTAATCTTTCATGGATGTCAACAGTGTGTGAACAGTAACATTCATTTTTTGTGTTTTAATAGGTGATTATTAACAAATGATTAAAATGTGAATAAAGCAAGCTTGCACGCAATGCATCTGTTGTCTGTGTATAAACTAAACACACAAATGCATAATGAACTGTGGGTTGCAAATGAAATAATGTCACACAACTGAAAGAATAATGAGACACGATGCATGCTGATGCAAAAAATGTAACGATGTGCCTGGTGGAAGTGTGCAATTCACGTCAAGGGAATCAGAACTCTATTAATTATGCAACTAATTCAATTGCACTGTTTGAACACTAAGGGTCCGGATCTGTGAAACCCAAAGAGTTTAATTATAATAAACATGCACTGGGCATAACAGCTCCAGATCACAACGACCAATGCTCATTATACATTATGTGGTTACACAACCATGCTATAACTATTACAAGGAGCTGTTCAGTATCTTTCAAATGACACCAGCCCCACACTGCTGTGAGTGTGTGAGAATGAAGTCACGGAACTCAGCCATTTTAGCCAACTTTGGAGCTCTATTGCCTCAGACGTTGCTACAGAGCTCATTGGGTTACAATGCCCTAGGTCAGAGACTTTGTTTATTCAGCCAAATTTTTGGGAGAATTTATAAATGTATCTATTTATTTTGAAAATATGGTGAACCTGTAGTACATACTGGTCACAGTATTAAACCTCTGTTTATAGCAATTTTGGATTTATTTAGTTTTATGCAGACAAAAATGCACATTGTGAAAAAAGCCAGTATCATGAATCAAATCAAATCATGACCAGAGAGTATCGTTACAACCTTAGTTGCTAGTACAGGCGGCAGAAATGAGTATCCTCTGCCTGGTTACTGGGCTTAATCTCATTGATAGGGAGAAGAAGTTGACAAATCAAGATAGTAAAACCTCAGAGTGTAGCTAATGCCTATTTGAATCAAGAGGAATCTATGGCCAAGGATATGTAAGTCTGGGCAGAACTTCTCAAACTGACATTGTGACCGTGACCAGGAAAAGTTTAAAGAAAATGAATGAATGATAATTTATGAAGGACCAACCACAGACCACAATAACATCAATGTGTCACTGTTCACAGTGGATGGTAGTGTGTACAAAGTGCAGATAACCAATCAGACCGTAACCTGCAAGATTCTGAAGCTTGTGGCAGTGAAGTGTGCAAAATGTATCAGATGCTATGTAGGCTGCAAGCAGAGCATTTAGGTCCGGGATTATCTAAGGTGTGACACGCTGATTAGAATCTTCTATTATTAG
Source organism: Notoglanidium maculatum (assembly GCA_030068355.1). Classification (NCBI taxonomy): domain Eukaryota; kingdom Metazoa; phylum Chordata; class Actinopteri; order Siluriformes; family Auchenoglanididae; genus Notoglanidium; species Notoglanidium maculatum. The sequence goes on from JAQQZX010000023.1 coordinate 7,423,240, forward strand.
TATTCATTTCAATTTATTACTCAGAAAGCTGTTATTCCTTTAGTGTTTGATGCACATTGGTAAGACCAGGGGTTTATTGGGGAGGCCCTACTTTTTTCAAGGCTGCCAATAATGTGGATTTCAGTATTCCTTGTTAGTTTTAGCATTTATAATAATATTAGTTCTCAGTAGTCTTGCAAAGATACAGGACAATAAAGCTTCTAATCTAGTAATGAATTCATCGTTAATTTATACAGCAATTAACAGGTGTTTTGAATTTACAATTTTGAAATGTAAAGCTTCTCTGTAAAGCAGAATGTTACTGTATGAAATCATTATTATTCTTCTCACCATTATGCCATGCTATGGTGTATGTACTTCAAATTATAGTACTGGAGATAAGCTCAGCTTTCTTCCCCAAAAAACACACCACAGGCATAATAATTCAAAACTACCATGGCTCAAAAATGTAGGGCGAGTTCTCATGCTAGAAATGTGTCTGATGGATCTTAAACGATCCAACCTAAAGAATAAAGGTTTGCCTAAATATGAGATGGTAATGCAGTTTTGAAACCTATACACGCCTTTGATCTTAAAGAGACAAGTGCTGTCTGTGTTTTCTTGAGACAAAACCTGTCTCACAAGTCTCTTTTCAGACCTAAGACTTTAAATAACCAACCCAAATAACAATCACACCATTTCAGATATATCTTTTTTTATTAAAAGTACATTAATAACAAATACAATGACATGTATAACTGGCACTTTAAATGCAGAAAAAAATAATAAAGTGTATATATATATCTCCATACAAAAAGAAAGAAATTTAAAGCGTAAGCACAGCTAAGCACATCATAACAAGCAACAAATAACAAGCACAATAATGCATACTACTCAAAGTTAACTCAACAATTTGCTGATAAACTTCAATCAAAAAGTGTATTTTGTTCTCAAGGATGAAAATCTTTTATTGTTGTTTGGCAACAGGATGGTTAATCCATAATCCATAAACACTAATATCAGGAAATAACTGCCATAAATAATCACAAATGATCATTGTCTATCATAATAATTCATACTATTGTTTATTATAACATAAATGCCTACAACATGGAATAAAAATCATACATATTTAAAACTTTCAAAATCTTTTGCTGGTAACTTTTTTGAAAATGTGAATGAAGGTTTTCCAAAATATTATCTGGTATATTGAAACATAAACAGTAAAATCCTGTAATTAATGCAGTAATGCAAGTTTCTGCAATTAAACTCTAATAATTGAATAATTTTGAAATATTGATTACTAAACATCTCACACAGAAATCTTGGCATGACTCCATGTGGACAGATTAAAACACTCACGCTAAGGTGTACAAGAGTAATAACAACCTTTGTTTCTTCAGGAGACTAAAGACACACTCGCTCCGCCCATCATTGTTTTCATAATGCTCTAAAATGCATTTAAGGTTCAATTTAAAACTATGATCTTCACATAAAGATGTTTTTTCATTCATGCACAATCCAAGCTTTGATTCTATAGTCCCCGGCCTCTTGAAATTTTTCAAGATTTTACAGCCTGCACTTTAAAGGGAAAAAACACACAATCTCACAAATGTTTCCCTTTTAAAGCCTTTTCCCCAATTTCAATCTGTAGTATAAAAATACATCGCTGTCCCACCCTGAAGAAATTGTTAGCAAAATAGTGCTTGGGTAGAAATTTCATTTCAAACTCTGAAAACAAGCCTGCTTCAATCTACAAGGCATATATCTACAACCTATTCAGGAATCGTGAGTTAATCATCATCAAGAGTAGAAAGTTCATGCAAAGGCACACTCTGAACGAAGTGGACTGTTTCAGGAGGAGTATGAGGATATCTTGGCATGCATGCTTGTACATAACTGAAAGCTGAACGGCTGCTTCTGTGACAGATCTTTAACAAAGCCACAGATTTTTTAACTGATTTGGTTCATACTATAAATAAATGTACCTGATTATATACATACACATACCCTTAGATACACTTTCATTCATTTTGCTTCATTTTGTATGCACAAAAAACCCACCACAAGTCTTTATCCTCATAGAATCCTAATTTAATGAGTTAAATATATCTTTGAATAATATTACTTAACCAGAACCTAGAACAGACATACAGTTTGTCCCAAATATCTAAAACAAAATGTTTTTTTGGATTATAATGCACCTCACAAAATTTGGTTTATGCCGAAAAAAATGCATATATGCATTGCATTTGAAATTTGCCTGTAAGTTCATCCTTAACTACAGGTGTAGCATGTCTAATTAAGCTAATTATCAATACAACATGGATGTTGCTTTGCTCAGTAATTTGCAGCACCTAGGAGGGTAAATAATTGTACGTTATTCATACACTGAGGTGAGTTTGAGATGAATCAATCCTATTTAACATGAATGTTCAATGCAACAAGAAACAACAGCTTATGGCTGAAGGATAAGGATGTGGCTTTCTTTCTGTACAACTGAAAACAAAATGAAATCAGAATCAAATCTATGCTGAAGGAGAAGAAATGCAAGTCTATACGACCAGCTGTCAATTGATATCTGAGCTCCTCTTTAACCTAGTCAATGTAATGAGTGCTTTATTTGTTGTCTACAAAACACCCAGGGACCTGGACTGAATTCCTGCTGCAAATATAGAACAGACCCACACAATGCCCGAGCTTAAGCACAGATATCAGTTACACACACCTTCCACATACAGGAAGGAGGGCTGAGTGTCAACTGTTCCGCACAGACGGGGATATCTGAACTCACCAGGAGCCTGGCCAGACACATACAGACACACAGCAGAGACAGCTGGCACACAGATTAAACAGCTACCATAAGCACATCTTAAGAGAACACACACATGCACTGTGCGAGACTTGGCAAGGCTCCATGTAGACAGATTAAAAACAGTGATGTGAAGCTCTACCACAGGAGTAATAACAACCTTTCATCCGTTAGTAATCTACAGTGACACCCTTCCCCATCCGCCCACCATCATTCTGTTTTCTTAATGCCGCAAAATATGTGGTAGTGTGACTGCTTATGGTAAGGTATGCAATGCTGACGCTAAACCATTGTACAGCATGCCAGTAATATTTAAGGGAAACTTTCTCACCCTGATTTTTATGAATTGTAGGTGTAGCGTATGAGCGATCACCACAAAGAATTTCCACACATTCCTCTGTACCTTGAAAAGAAACTCACTTATAATGGACGTCTAATGACAGTTATTGAATTCCATGTGTGGCACCCTGGGAAAACCCTTCATATGTACTTTTGACATTTTCCAGTATTTGTGGTTCTGTTTCCCTTTTGCATTCACCTCAACCATGAATAAAGTTCCAGTATTTTTAAAGTCCGCTTCATAGAGCACTACTGACGTTTTGACAGCCGATATCTGATTACAAACTGAATCGATTAAGCTTACATATTTTTTTGCTACAGCATGTACAAAGTGTCAACAAATGTGAAATTCAGTGTGAGGAAATCACACTTACGCTATGTCCACATTAAAACTTTTTCGTTTTAGTACGGTGTTTTAAAACAGCGATCTCCATCCAGACGAGCTTTTCAGCTCGGCATCAGCAATGATCTATGTCATACAAGAATGCCTGAAAATGCATATCACATGACCATCTATATACACCGGGCATGCGTGTGCAGGTATAAACAGGAAGCAGATTGTCTACTCTGCTCGAATATTAGCTTGCTTCCTGGGGCATGTAGGCAGCTGTAGCATTATAAAATGCAGAATTTTAACTGCACAACAGCTGCAAGCAAAGACAACAAGGTCAGCAAACGCTACTAATTCGTTATCCATGCTGCGTTCACCACTGGTAGTCACAGTTGATGCTGTTTGATTTCTTCCAGAAAAGGGTCACATGATAGGAAGGAGACGAATCAGGTAAGGCTACGTCGTGACTGATAAAAACCCGATCAGGAAGCAAACGCGGGTGTCTCCATCATCGTTTCCAAAAGCCTCCGTCTCTGGCCGTCCACACTAAAAAGTTTTCAAACTCAAACAGGGTTAGAAGCGTTTCCAAAATGCTCTCTTTTAGGGGCTTGAAAACTCCGGGGTAGTATGGACGCCGGGCATAAACATGGCAAAAGTGATCCGTTTTAAAAGTAAAACATATTAGTGTGGCCATAGCCTTAGCCAGTGATATTTTTGACAAGTTTAGGCAGCTGACTTTTTATCACTGTGTTTTGTTAAACTGGATTCTCACCCAACATGATCTTTTGCTCTGATTCAAGTGCACATAAAATATTTCCGTGTCATTTGTTAGTGAAACATATTTAGAGTTTCTTAAAGAACAGGTGGCAAGAAAACAAATTTGATGATATTTTTCGTCTTTTTGTGTTGGACATGATGGGTTTTCCCAGGCTGCCATAGACATGTTTAAAATATGCAACTATACTGCTAAACAAAAAAAAAACCTAATAATACTTAAAAATACTTTAAAATGCACAACAATAACACAGTACAAAAACTTTATTACACTTTAAGAATGTAGCTCTTGTTATGAGACAAACAATTCAGTCATCCCTACTAAGTCTGGAGCCGCACGACCTCTAAAATGCCTTTGACTGAAGAATTTATGAAACTCTTCTATAAAGCATAACCGTTTCCTGACACAGCAACAGCTGCTGTTAGACTCGCTTCAAAGGTGAGTTTTGAGTAAACAGGGTTTCTGTTCTTTTCTCACTACAGGGAAACGTATTGAAATTCTCGTCTGTAGTAACCGCACCTACACTTCAGATGTATTGAATAGAGATTAAAGTTGAAAAACACTACTGCATTCCTTTAATGATTCATGTTAATTTGATGGGGAGGGTTCTTTTGTGACTAACTCAGTGAATGTGCTCAGTTCTACCTCTCAGAAATGTTCCTCTCAGGAAAAAAGGAAAAGAAAAAAGAAATCAGTAAGGATTAAATCAAAAGGCAAGCATGCAGGTGACCGAACGACGTCTCTGACAGTTCTGACTCACAATCTCACATTTATAATACATGACGTGATGAGCTTTCTTCTGATATTTTGTTCAAAGAAAACTAACCAAAATATAGACAACTACAACTTTAACTAAAACGTATAAAAATCCATAATATTTCACTGTACACAGAAAGACAACAACAGGAAATCTACAGTACACATGATCAACCAAATTGATTCAGTTTACCAAAATCCAAGAAGCTAAACAGGACGTTGGTGATAAAGAATATGGACCGATTTTTCTCTTTAATACACACTTAATCTTTGAGATGAACGTGTGTGAAAGTGCTACTGAAAGTGGGTGGGTTTTGTAAGGCTCTAGTTTCTTATTGACTCATGGCTTTTAAGATCTCAGTTCCTATAGAAATATATATCTGTTTGTGGGGTTTGTTTTGGGTTGGCTACTTCCTGTGGTGGTAAGAAGAGGATTTTCTTAGGACTCGCTGGAGCAGCGGATGGAGGGAGAGCCCATCTGGGTGAGCACCTTGTCCAGCCACTGAAGGGGTCCGTTTAGGTGCAGCTCTATCCAGCAGGGGGTGCTAGTGACTGTCTGCCGCCTAGAAAGCAGAGTAATGGAGAGAGAGAGAGGGAGGGAGGGAGGGAGGGAGAGAGAGAGAGAGAGAGATGGTGTTGATTAATTTTCTTTAAGAGCAGCTCTGAAAGTGCCAGCTGAATTGCAAATAACAGGTTTACTCGTACATTAATATGCTCAAACTAACAGATCTACACCGTACGCAGGGACTGGTAATAATAAACCTAAGCCTGATAATAAACAAACACACAAAAATGTGTTGTTATTTAACAAATAAATATATGTAATCCTTGTTGTGGTGATGCTTATCTGAGGAGATAATTTGAGCTTTTCTGGAAGGAGTCTCCAGTGTCAGCAATTTATTCCAGTCAGAGGTAAAACTGACCCTTTAGGTTTCCCACCATGCAAGGACTGCGTGTTCGCAATTTCATGACAAGCTGCATTTTCTGTCCAATTACGGTCAAGAGAGGATGGTGAGGAAACAACTGTTTATAGCTGCTATAATACAACTGATAACAGGAGCTAACTTGTTTCATAATGCAAGTCATACCAGGAGCTAACTTGTTTCACTGATGTTCAACAACATTAAACATACCTATATACAGTTAAAGCATATGACATGCCATACTTTAATAACTAAATAAATGTAAATGCTGGAAAACTGTTGTGGTGTAAGAAGAATAAAGCCGTTATATGAAAATCATCTTCAGGGTGGTAATGGTAACAGCATCCTGTCCTGTTTCATCCTTACTAATTATTTATTTATACGGTAATAATTCAGAGGGTCATAACACACAGCTGAGTGGCTGCAGTGACTCTAGTGTGTCTGGATTTGAGCTCAGTCTGTGTGTCAACTCTGCTCTACACGACTCCAGCCTCTCACAGGGACCACCATCACTGCCAAACACACTCTCCTACATTCCACTCTGATTACACAACAGCCCAGTCGCTTTCTCTCTATTATACACACAGACAGACAGACAGACACACACACACACACACATCTCTGGATCTCTGAGACCTTGACTTTATGCCTCACCTTACTCCATTCTTATTCTGCTCTGCTCCACGGTGTTCCTTTTTCTGCCTGGTTCTCTCTCGTTCTCTCACATAATCATTCGCTCACTCTCTCACAATGCGCACACAGTCCCAAATCTGTCTAATTGCGGTTTCCGCTCTGTGTTCCTAATTGAGTTTAATAGGTGCTTTGACACTTGAGGAAATGTTGAAACAAAGGCAGCTCCCTCATTCCTTTCCTTCCCGAGTGTCTCTCTTCAGATGCAGACCGCTATTTTCTGCAGCACTCTTTAACTCCTTCATGTCTCCGAATGACTCTCAGCCTTGAGCTGCTGGCAGCTCCTCCACCACTACTGAAAACCCACTGAAGATCAAAGAGAGGGAGAGGACGTGCAGTAAATGAATGGGGAAGAAAAGCACGATGAAAGAGTAGTTAAGAATGGGAGTGACAGATGAGATGAGCCTCTGATTTACAGCGATTTATTGCCTTAAATTCAGTTTAAGGTTTGTATTGCTTTAAATTATTCTATTCAACCTGTGAGCAGAATAAATGACTCACTGACTGCACTAATGGAGAGGAACATGCCAGCCCAAGTATTGCTGAAGGCTCAGTGCTGCATGTGGAATTTAATTCAATATGCGATGAGGGCGAAGAACTGTTTAAGTATTCCGACATAAAGATGTCATAAATCATCTTTCGCATACTTACTCTTTTAAAAATTAAAAGCTGTATATTTGAGTTCCCGAGTGGCGCAACAGAAAAATGTTCGCCCGACGGTTCCACCGCCTGTTCTCTGTGTAGGAAGGCTGGCATGTTTTTATAGGAGGCCAATTTAATAGGAACACTCTGTGCACCTGTTCATTCGTTTTATGGGGCCGGCTCAGTCTTCCTAGAAGAATCTGCGCTAAGTAGTGAGTCGCCATTGTGGATGCTGTCACTGTTACATTTGAAAAACCATGCGCCAACATACAGAGAGATAGCACAGTTGGAGAGTTCAAAACATGGTGGCCTGTATGTAAACGAAAACAACTGCTGAAAAACACTGGATGTTTTTTTGTTTTCTGCACCATGTATATACTCTATGGACTGCTGTCTGTTGAAAATCAGTGATTTCTGAATTACTCAAACCAGCCCGTCTGGCACTTATAAACCGGGCCACAGTAATAGTCACTGAGATCACACTGTTCCCAATTTTGAGGTCTGGATGTCTTGGATAATTGCATGGATGAGCAGATACACAGGTGTACCTATTGAAGTGGCTGGTGAGTGTATGTTCTACAGGACCTGGTTATTAATGCGGTTCTTCAAATGGCCCTAAAGCCGAACACGTTTGTATTCGGTGCCTTTCTTACTGTAGGTTTTCAAATAACACTAATGTAATAGGAAATACAAAATAAAGCTGAGCAATGTAGAGCACTCACGCTTAGAGCTACTTCCAGTTTCTAATTATGCTTGATTGTGTAACTCATTCCTTTGAGCCGCTGGATGCAAGATTTGGGATTTTCAGCCTCTCTGCAGATTTGCCTTTCCGCAAGCAAGAGCTCAAACTGGCTTCAAACTTGTGATCTCCTGACAAGTGCTCTTCTTTCGTGCCACACCTGTTTCATAAAGTAGAGACATGGCTCCAACCAAAGCATGTAATTATCTGCTGCCATTACCACAGTGTTATGAGACTTAAAAACTTTATTGTGCAAATCAATACGACTGCCACAGTTACCTATTCTACTGAGCAAACCCCTCTTCTTTTAACAAGAGCTTGTTAAGCTTTTCGTTAAGCTTGAGCTTTTAGCTATCACTAAATCGTAGCCAGATTATGTACGACCATCTGCTGTGCTTTACAGGGATCTCAACGGTGCTGTGTATATGATCACTGTGAGATCAGAACATAGCACACAGGCTAGCCAGTTAATGCTAGCTAAAGCACAGGGTCCGCTTGAATACCTCTGTGTGTTATGATCTGCGCTCTTGTCTTCAAGTTAGATAGCTCGCTACCACTGGCCTCGGCCATGGACTCACTCCATTTCAAAGGTTCCTCTATGTTACGTACAAACTGTACAAGTAATCTGGAGTCATGTATGTAGTCAGGCCAATGATCTAGGACATATCTGAGCTGGGTGTGCGTTTGGTGACTCCTGCCCATTCGAGCCCAAAAGCCACGACTGAGAATGAAAAGAGAAACACATTTTCTCTGTTTTTCCTGTAATTACTATTACAGACGTTCATCATGGAACGTCATGTTATTGTATATGTTACTTCGATAACATTTTTCAAACAAAAAAAATCCTAAGCACCGTAAGAAAGGGTGGGGGAAAGAAAACGTATATGCCAGCGTGAGACAGAAATAGAGAAAAAGTGCGTGAGGGGAAATGTCTACTTAAATACAGAAAGCTGTTTGAGAAACAGACTTTCTCTCTTTACTTTCTCCCTTTCTCTTGTTTTGTCTCTCACAAGTCTTTATGGTAAATTTCCCAGTGGAAATCCTCAACTGGTTTCAATTATGGAGTTGGTTTCTCTCATTCCAACAAAAGATTAGTCACAAGAGAAAGTGAGACATAAAGGCAGAGGAGAGAGAGAGAGAGAGAGAGAAACCAGGAAACTCTGACACTTCTCGGAGCAGTGTGTTTTCAGAGCTATGTGACTGGCTAACATGGACCTAACAGTTTACATGGCTGGTATGCTTATCTAGAGGTTTCAAGGTGTTCATCCAGTGGTAATTCTGCTTAATGAACACCAAAACTAGCCAAGGAAAAAAAACAAGCAGACAGCTCAGGCAGATCTCAACCCAGCTGCTTCATACACACTCAGCTCTCCTCTAAACACTGCAACAAAACATGGCTACACTGCATTCAAAATGCCAAATTCAACCACTGGGCACATTTGATCTCATTCTACAAGTAAGCAGAAAACAATGGATTCTTTTCTTTTAAACTAATACGTACTAATGAGTTCCACAAAAACAGCAAGTTTAGAAAAAAGGGAATGAAACATAGAAGTGTTCTATAAATAGCCAAAACCTCCCACTGTTCTGATGAAAAAAAATCAGTGCTCAGTGCTTCTTTCTTCTCAGGTGGGTCTCAGAACCACTTCTGACTAAATATTAACCCGACTTTAGTTATAAAGACGTCTCCGATAATAACGCAGTGTTGAAGTATGGTGGTGGCTCAGGCAAGGCAGCTTAGACGCACCTGTACTCGGCTCCCCAGCCCTTGACAAAGCTCATGCGGATGGTGCACATGCGGGTCAGCTGATACACAGCCTCGAAGCCTTGGTTCACTGACTGGGCCAGGAGAGCAGCAAACTCCTGATTATTGAAGATCTTCAGATTACAGCCTGACAAAACACAAACACAAACACACACACACACACACACACACACACACACACACACACACACACACACACACACACACAGAGACCAAATATAACATATGCAGGGTTTCCGGGAGGGCGCCTATATATCAATATATCATATATTGATGTGTGACTGCATGTGTCATGATAAATATTTTCGAGTGCTCTGAATATCATCAGACTAGGGGTGGACGATTCCTGAAGGCATTTCTGCGATACAAGATATGTATAACAAAGTTCCAGCAATACAGTAGTGCTGTATTTTTAAAAAACTGTTAAACATATATATTTTTTATCACTAAACAAATTTATTATAAATTTATATTTTTCTATCTATAAAACACATTTTTTTTAATAAAAAAAAAATAAAACAATTAAAATCTGTAGGTCAATAAAAAAAGCGTTTTTGTTGATGCTTTTAGTCAGTATGTGACTACAACGAAAAACGTAATTAAATTTAATTAAATGATATAATATCTACAATATCACAAACAAAAACGCATTGTGAGGTAATTAATCATGATAGTGATATTATTCTACAGCCCTAATGCTGACCAGCTGTAGCAGTTTGTATAATTATTACTATTTGTTTCACTTCAACTTATCTTTCTGGTCAAATATTGAATAAAATAGATCCATCATTGGAGCTATAAGCTGTTATTTTTAGCAAAATTAAATTCAATATTTATGTTTTCTCATGTATCTTCAATATGTATTCTTCCACTGTGATATACTTTGACAAATTGCCCAACTCTAAACTAAGGAAAACACAATCGTGATTTCAGGCCAAGAATAAAATCATATTACTGAATTACTGCCTGCTTATATTTGTTGTTCATTATAAAGTCATATCATAATGTACTTTAACCTTTCCTACAATGAAATGATAATGTGTCACAAGAACAAGGAATTATAAGAAAAATGGAACCAGGAGAGAGAAAGTCCCCTTGTTTTTCTAAACCCAGTTTAGTGATGTAAGAATTGAACAAGATGGATTATAATCCAAAAACACATCATGTGTTTTGAGTTAGTGCTTTAGTTTGTCTCTGACCTGGTGGGATCTTGCAGACGGTGGCGGGGTGCCAGCCGTAGCGCTGGTTGCAGTTGGGACTCTGAACAAAGATTGCGCTGTCACTGAGGCACTCGGCAAACACCTCACCTCCTATGTAGTATAAACGCACCCCCCGGCCTAAAAACACACACACACACACACACACACACACAATATTTTATCTGAAAACAACATAATGTATATCTAGAGATCCAGGAGCAAAAATAGAAGATGGTAATTTCTTTGAACGGACTTATTGTTTTAATAAAATCGTTGGTCCTCTTCCGTTTTTATCAAGTTAAAATGCATCATTAAGAAAAGTGGAGACACGGCAGCAATATTTGAGTCTGGTCAAGGAAATTACTATGATTTATACAGAGTCAGATTCTGTTTTAGACCGTGATCACCATTTTAATGCACATGTAAACCTATTGGAAGAATAAAATGTAAACTGGTCGGAATTCAGGGGACGTTCGTTAAAAAGCCCCACCATTAGGTGTTACAAAAAAAGTGTAGAACTTACTTAACTCTTCCAGAGAAGTGTGGAGTGACGTCCAATATTTTTTATCACTTGAACAATCAGATTGAGACTCAGTAGGAAAGTGAAAACAATGGCTGGTAGAGTAAGGGTGATAAAAAAAAAAAATCTCTTTTCTAGCTAAATCTGATTACTCAGTGGTAGCAGGGCTTTTATGGTTACAGCATGCTGGCCATGTGAACCACAAAAACTGCTCCAGGCTGTGCTTTTTGTATACAAAATGTCTACTGTGATTACAGCCTTAGGGTGAAATATTGCTTTAGCTGTCTCCTGTCACGAGGAGGTGAATCTTGTTCATTTCTGTTTGAATCAAGAACTACATATGGAAGTCAGTGCATACCAATGTGTCTGCGTGTGAGCTCCACAGCAGCGTTGCGGTTAATATTGGACAGCAGGCCCAGGCAGAAACGCTCCGAGTTGGATGGATCAGTAAACCCATCTACTGTGAGAGAGGGCTGGGATGCGTGGAAGATTTCCCCCACCCGCTGGTTCAGCTCATAGTAGGATATGGAGCACCAGAATGCTGGTTCACAGTACGTCACAGGCTGCAGGTCTGATTTAGGTAAAAAAAAAAAAAAACAACCAAACAAACAAAAAAAACAATACAAAAATCAAACAATCAAGGCTAAAAATAGTTTGCAGCAAGAAATAGGTGGAGCTCGGTGACAAAATGATGTTAATAGCAAGTGTCGATTCCCAGAAACAGGGCAATGGAAACACCAGCATTACTCGGGCAAGAAAATTATTGCCTTACACCACCAGCTTCATAAACACACGACAATTCCCGTAACTGCTTCAAAAAAGGGAAAAAAGGGGAAAAAAAATAAAAGGAAGAAAGAGCTTCAGGAAATAGGCTGGATGAACAAAACCCCTATGTGCAGCATATGGAAGTATGCTATTTATTATTCCAGTAACAAAGGGGAAGACAAGCCCTTGGATCTTCACTTCCCATAATAAGCAACAGGATACTGTCATGCATGTGAAGTGTGTGTCGTGTTTGTCCAAGTCCTCATACGGTGATCAGACCAGGGGAAAGACAAAAGGTTCATTCAGCTGTGGCTTCCTCTGAGTCAGTGACCAGAGGGAAGAATTCATAACACAAGTGTACAAACACTGACACGTACACTACAAACACTCTGTAAGGTCCTACCTAAGTTGCTTGGTGGTGGAGATAAAGAATTTGGTGAAAGGCTTGGAGATCCTACAAAAAAAAAGAAGAAAAAAAGAAGAAAGGAAGCAGATGAAGAGATTTCACTGAACTGACTATGATGGAGTGCATTGATGAGGATCTCTAATCACAATCATTCTCACAATCGGAGCTCTAATGTGTGACCTAATTTTTGAGACAGTGTGAATACACGCAATGTTTTTATAGACATCAGTCTGGCACTCTGACTCATATCTGATATGTTGATAACGCTGACTTACCTGTGTCCATGCTAGGGTTCAGGGAATAGTCACTGGTCTCTCCATCCTCACTGAGGTAGCCTGGAGGAGGCGTTTCTGAAAAACACACTCTTCTATTACTGTATTTCTGAGGAACTCGTTCACTAATGCAGCTCAACAGATTTTCTTAAACAGATATTCCTTTCCCTGTGGAGATATTTGGTCTCCAACATGACCCCCCAACCATTTCCCCCTACACCTAATACCCCCAACCCACACACACAAACACAAAGACTGCAATCTGTACTGTACTTACTGTACTTTCGAGGACACATTTTTTTGTATGTTTATGAACTCATCTGCTGAACAATAACTTTCTTACAGACAGACTTGATTAGACGTGCATTTTTCCAGCAACATTAATCATTATTAGGGCACTTATTCATGTAGCAGAAACTAGGACAGAGGGTGCGGTAAAAGAGAGAGTTAGGTCCTCATTTTGAGCCAAATAATGAAGTATTTTTCTAAAATGAAGCAAAAAAAAAAACCATGCAACTGATATGTAACACCAATAACACTGTTATGTAAGATTAAAAGAAAGAAACCTGATATGTAACGTCATGTAACACCATAAGAGAGACACCTGATATGTAATATCATAAGAAACAGACGTGATATGTAACATCTGAACAAAAAGACCTGATATGTAACACCATAAGAAATACACCTCATATGTAACACTATATGCTTGAAGCTCATTATACTTTATAAAGTGACGCATACAATGTGTTTCCATCTACTGATGTTACATGTCTGGTGTATTTCTTGGAGTTAAGACATTTCAAGCACTTAACAGCTGTTTCCAGGTTTTTCAGTACTTCAACTTTGCTCCTTGTATGAACCCTGACACACACACACACACACACACACACACACACACACACACACACACACGGACCTGCTAACAGGTGTAGAACTTGTGACTCATAATATCTTTCCTCAACTTGAACCTGAACTTCCTGTTTAGAATAAGTTTATTTTCAATAGCAGCAGCGCAGGACCGCTCTGTCTCGGAAATGGAAATTCAAACTTACTGTAACTGACCACTTTTCCAAGCCCTGAATTAAATGCCATTCTGATGACGCAAATGGAGAGCACATCCCATGTTAAAGCTGCCAAGTGCAGCACAGATTAGTTCCCTCCCACATGCACAGTACAGTTTACATGGTTGGGTCAAGACCAGAAGCTCAGCGTTAAGGTGTTTTTTTGTTGTTGTTGTTTTTACTATAGCCTGACCCCACCTTATACTATTCACACTTAGTCCTGTGGATTCAATTACAAGTAAAGCGGTACAAAGGGATTAAGATGTTTTTGTATTTTTTTGGTCTGACAAATCAATGATGTGTTTTTCTTTTTCTTAATTAGTTTTAGAGTGTGACATTTTTAGCTACAGATCCTGTGCATTAATCTAGTTTGCTAATTTTAGTATTAATATCGGAGATAAAGATAATATTTGATTGTTATGCTGTATTTTGTTATCTTGCCTACTATTAAATCATTTTCAGAAAATATGACACTTTAAACAGAGACTCAGATACTGAAATCCCACCTGTAATAAACACGAGCTAGAATGTAATTAGCTGGCTAGCTATTTGGCATGGGCATTTCCATTTTTTTTAGTTTTAGTACCAAGTTAGCGTAGATATTTTCCTATGCCAGTTTAATAGTTGGGCATTACAAACATATATTTTATAACCTTAGCTAACCATGGTTATTTTTAATCAACAAATAGTGCACGTGTGCATCTGTGTATGTACTTGTACCGCCAGGTGAATGAAACGGTGTATGAACAGGATGTTAAGATTACAGCAAGGTAAAACACTGATTTGTTTCAGATTTAAATGTCAGGTATGTCAGGTAACGATGATGAATGGTGAACAGTTCGTGGTTGCGGACCAAACACAGGTGCGTAGGAGTGTGTGTGTGAGAGAGAGAGAGAGAGAGAGAGAGAGAGAGAGGGAGACAGCGTCTGTTGGTTTTCCTGTTCCCTGGGGTGGCTCCGTTTTGTGTGTGTGTGTGTGTGTGTGTAAGTGTGTGTGTGTGTGTGTGTGTGTGTGTGTGTGTGTGTCTGCTCATGGTGCTCGTTCTTGCTGGCCTGCTTGAAGTAGATTCTGCTAAACTGTTCCTGTGTCTGTATTTTCGGTCTCCGTCTGTCTCTGCCAGCTCCTGTCCTGACCACAGATGAACCAGCCTTACAAGTGCTCAAAGAATTTTGTGTTACGAGGTGATCTTTAACTTTTATTTGCGATAAGATTTAGCTGGTGATGAGGACAGGAATCTTATGCTTTAATGCCCGTTTCTAACACATCTTTGAGGGCAGCAGTGCTTCTATATTTTCTGGAGGATACACACAAACACACACCTACAGATACGTGCACTTTCTCATATTCTTACCTGCAATGTAGTTGCTTGGGGGCTCAATGCCAGCAGGGAAGTTAGTGTTTTCAGGTATGGAGTGACTGTAGTCATCCAGAGCAGGAAACTTGCTGGGAATCTCAGTGTGCCGAGGGACCAGAACTGGTGGAAGAACTAAAGAGAGAGAACAGGGATACTACTTATTCATGGACAACCGATCCCATATGACGTTCATATTTGAAAGGACAGCAAAAAAAAACTTTGATTTCCTGTCATTAGCAATGTCTAGTTTGAAAACTAGCCACTGCTGCCAAACTCACACAGTCACTCTACCTGCTGCTACACTGTACGGCTTGGTTTTATGTTATAAAAAAACAAACGTGGCTCCCCGACTGTACACAAAGTATAGCTCTCACTACATATAGTAGCATTGTCATACTGTCTACATACTGTACATCTCACCCTCGACTATATGCGTAGCGCAAACACAAGTTTTCTCTTCATATTGATGTTTGTCATAAAGTGTTTTTTCTAAAATAGCTCTCCTCCTGTCCATTAATGTGTTAGCAAAATGAAGCTCTAGGTCAGGTGAACTACTGCTGCTTGGCCACTGTAAGCAAGTGCAGGGCCTCTATGAAAACAGAAGAGTCTGTCTCTTACCTGGTGTCTCTACGCGCTGATAGTGGTAGGGGTTGACACACACCTCGTCCTTCTTCATGTGGAACGCAAACTCACACAGCTCCATGGCTCTCAGCTCGTGGTGAGACTGAAGGTCTGGCCAGCGCCACAGACGACAGTAGATCACATGAGGGAGACCCTTCCTATGAGACACCTGTAACCTCCCATCCAGAGACCTGACACACACACATACACACACAGAAATGATAGTAAGACAGATTAGTGATAAAATTTCATTATCAAGTACAACACTATGAAGATTACTGTGTAGAAAACCTGTAAATATAAGCCTAATATAAAACAATTTGACTTTTTTGACTGACACTTTTTTCCTCCCAGTGACGTCAGTAATTAGACCATTTAGATTTTTAAGAGATTTTTTTGCAGTCAATATCCATTTGGTCTTTGACCGAACCTTGTAACATGGTGTTAAGAATCCATTCATCCATCCATCCATCCATCCATCCATTATCTATACCGCTTATCCATTGTGGGTCACAGGGAAGCTGGAACCAATCCTTGCTGACTTTGGGTGAGAGGCGAGGTACACCCTAGACAGGTCGCCAATCTAACACAGAGCTAACACAGAGATTCACACTCACATTCACAGCCAGTTGACCTAATCTGCATGTCTTTGGGTTGTGGGAGGAAACCAGAGCACCCAGAGGAAACCCACACAGGCATGGGGAGAACATGCAAACTCCACACAGAAAGGCCCCAGTCGGCCCGCAGGTTCGACAGTGGTTAACGCTGTCTCCTTAAGAACATTCAGGGTTCCTTGAGGCGAGAGTGTTAACCACCGCACCACCGTGTCACCCGGTGTTAAACATTCTCTAGAGAAATGTAGCTGTGCTTGAAAACAGATGCCATTACATGGGAATATTTTGATCCCGATAAAAATCACAAAGATGTCTATCCTGACAGGGATAAAATGCTCAGATCTGGAGTTTGTTGAGGGTGGGGATATTTTAGGATGGAGTTTTGAAGGAATAAAAACACTGATCCAGGCATAAGTTAAATCACAGAGTTGTACTTGTTAAGGATCAAATTCCCACAGCGCCCCGTGTTAAAACTATCACACTGACTAAACAGGGCTATACTGATAGAAAGAGGGTGTTTTTACAGTTTCAGAAATGATTTGCAATTAGCAAAACATCTAGATAAAAGCAAGTAAAGAAAACACTTTCCTGACAAAAAAAAAAAACAATCATGTGATTTTATTCCATCGGTACAAAAAATGCAAAGGAACAGGAAGTGAAGACACAAGAGAAGACACATTACAGGAAGGCATGTGGTGCATTTCAAATAGGCAAGTTTTATTAAGTGACGCACGGTCCTGGGCAGAGATTTAAACCTCATTGTAGCTGAATGTTTTTAATTCTGATCAAGCATTCAGCCTTCTTTATTCTGCTCCAGATTAGTCGTAAGCCTCCAGCATCATCCGAATCCACTCAGCCATGGAAACACTATTGTGTAGAGACTTATGAAACACCCATAGGCATCTCTCTCATACATACCACATATGTTCAAACAAACATATGCACAGACACACATGTGCATACAAAGTGAAAAGCTTTAAGGTGCCATAATGTCAAAGCCCAAGAGCTCTTTAAAAGTTGTCTGTTAGACTGGAGAAAACAAATGTGCTTTCAGTTTTTAAGCCTTGATTTTGCTGCCAATTAGGAAGGAAAAAAAACTGATGTAAAAAACAGAAAACCAGACTTCCTACTGAGAGACAGTAACAGTGAGGGTCTGAAAGTGAGAGAGAGAGAGAGAAAGAGAGAGAGAGAGAGAGAGAGAGAGAGAGAGAAAGAGAGATTGGCTAAAAGTAACGAAAACAGAATTACACCAGCAAATCTACCAAGTACAAAGTTTAACTAGAAATAAATTACACAACGCTGATACGCTTTAATTTATTCAGTCACAGCCTAATTTTTGATAATTCGCAGCTTGTGTTTCATATAACAACTACATAATCAAGTCGATGTTTCTCATTCACCCTTCTAAACACACACAAACACCCCTCCGCAGTGTCAGGGTCAATGGTTGGACTACAGGAGGAAAGGCAGGGCTACGCTTTAGTCTGTGCATGTACACAAGCTGTCATGTCCTTTACAGACATAGAGAGAGAGAGAGAGAGAGAGAGAGAGAGACAGAGGTGCACTTCCTAACACAATGTGGCAAATACACCCAGATTCGGGAAAATTACTTTAAAAGGTTCCAGTTACTTCATCCCCAGTTCTCCCTTCTGCCCCACACGGACAAACTGCCCCTCCTGTTGGGGGAAAGAAAGGAGAGCTGTATACACGCAGGGCAGTATGTTTCTGCCTGCCACAAGCTGAGAGACAGCTAGTAACGCACCCAAACACACACACACACAGACACACACACACACACACACGCATACACACACAGCCCTGTTTCACTTTCTTGACTTGACTTATTGTACTACCTATATTTTTACCTCATTTCTTTCTTATTTCTATTTTTATTTTTACTTTATTTTATTCTATTCTATTACTTTATTTTATTTATTTATTTATTTATTTATTTATTCATTTATTTATTTATTTTTTTAACGTTATTGTTACTGTATTTTAATGAAACTGTCATTTCAATGCTTTAGCAATACTGTACACGTTTAAGGCCATGCTAATAAAGCTCTTTGAATTGAATTGAATTGAGAGAGAGTAGAGAGAGAGAGAGAGAGAGAGAGAGTAGAGAAAATATCTTGAATAAAGAAAAAGGTTATCTCTATTATCTCATTATTCTCTTTATCTATTTCTCATTCTACGATTCTAATATAACAAATAGAGAATTAAGCATATTTCTAGACATATTGATAAATTTCAAGGTTAAACTTGGCAGAGATAAAAGCAATAAAAGCTTGAAAGATTTTCCTCAGAAACAAACGTGTTTCTGGTACACTTTTGTCCTGAACAAGGATAACTTGGTGTGGACGGTCTAGCTGGTTTGGTCGTTATGGTTACCAGCTATGCAGGCTGCCAGTCAATGGATAATTTACTATGGTTGTTATGGTTACCATTTAAAAGTTCCCACTGCCCTGATATGGAACAGTGATTAAAACTTTTTCAATGATCTACTTTATAGGCGTCCTATTATAGGAAGTTATTAGACACCCAGCTAGACAAGCAGTGCGTCTCGTCTCCGGGGTATGAGATATTTTAAAATAGGCTTAATAATGCTATTTTATTTAAAGGTTCACTATATAGGACTCATGCAACTGAATGTTACATATGTATTAGAACGTATTAGAATCTATATAGTGGACCTTTACATTTTTTTTTTTATAATTTGTATACTAATTTATACCTTTAGTTTCGCTATTTGCCAGAGTGGTTGCAATGATATTTCACTGGTGTTGTGTTTGTAGAATTATGCATTCACAAGTAAATCTCTTCTGTCTTGAATACAGCCTTGTGCTCATGAATGCCTTGTTACTAACTTAGAGAATGGTGTGCATGCCCCTTTAGGAAAGGTAGTGTTAGTGGTGTGGTCATTTAATCACTGATGTGCTTTATGACTAATGTTAGGTCTAACCCCTAATATAGGGGTGATATGATCTCTTTACACTCTTTGTAAATTCAAAAATTTCTAAGCTCAGGAAGCTCGCACGCATTGCCCACATCCAACACTAACTGCGAAAAATGTAGAAAACTCGGTCTTCTTTTAGACAAAAAGTGAACTGTTTTAGGGATTATAAGAAATCTTAGAAATGAAAAAAAAAAAAAAACAGATTAAACATACAGCAGGAGAAATACTCTGAATTGTAATAGCATGGTGAAACTAAATGCACATAATCCACATGTTGGGAGTGGGATCGCAGTCCCCTGAAGTTCTGACCCTCTGCTCTTCTCATACATTATGCATGACTATGGCATTATGCATTAAATATGCATTAGCATGCTTTTAACCCTCTCACGCTGAGTGACAGAGAGACAGAGACAGACAGAGAGAGAGAGACTAATGAAAAAGGTTATCCTGGTTCAGCAAAGCTCCCCAAGTCCTTTTCAAATCCAAGGCACAGACACCATTCATGTCACAAACACTTAATCATCAGGAGAGTGTGTGTGAGAGAGAGAGAGAGACAGAGAGAGAGAGAAAGAAATAGGATACCAAGCAGCACCCTTTTCGTATATTCAACAACTTTGTGGATGAAATGGCTCAGAATAATGCTTTGAGGCTCTGGTACAAAGAGCAGAAATTATAAATATGCTAAACTTTGTTTAATAATAGCACCATAATGTGAAAGGCTCGCTCACATAAATGCTCAGGGTTGCCTTGCATCACTTTTCAGTTCATTTACCTTGGAGTCACAGCACTCAGACTTTATTGTCGGTACACATACTGTGGGCGAAACTGACTTGGAAAATGACTGCCGGCTGTCTGTTGCGAGGAAATTTGACTAACAGCACTGTGCCATACACGGACACGCACACAAACACAAACAAACACGCACACACTCAGAGGGTAGGTCTGCCCCGATGCCCCAGTTCTGAACAGAGGCTGTCACTTCAGTGCAGACAGGGGTGAAATTTAGGAAGAGGACTGTGGGAAGGAGAGAAAGAGAAAAGTAGGAGTGGAATGCAGGAGTGGAACGAGGGGGAAATGACAGCAATGACCCAAGATCTAAAGCTGGCAGGCAGATTTAATCTGTACAGCAGAAACCGGGGGCTTTCAGGGTCAGTGAATGAGACAGAACAAACTCAGATGGTGCTTTCACGTATTCAGTGTTTAAATAGGACGCTGCTGCGTTTTCCATTTTGGTGCAGTTCTTTGGGGCAAGTTACTGATGACACAGCAATCCCCCTCAGGTGCGCAACAAAATAATCGGTCTTGAGCGAGGTAATCTTGATCCACTTCCAAGTGCACTGCAGTGTATTTGGGCTGATTCTGCTAAACTGACTTACAAGATACAAATTGAGTCAAAGGACAGAGGTGTAGCGCTGCAGGAAATGTTCTGGAAATGTGGCCCGATGAGGGAAAAAAAGTTTTGTTCATTATACTTCCGACCAACAAATAAGAGAGTTTTACAAGTATATTTACATCCCTGCATGAAGCTCAGCCAAAGGTTTTTTGGCCTTTTGTTTAGTTGACGTTTTGTACGTATTAGCAAACTTCTGATCCCGAAGCGTCCTAAACACCAGCACGGCTCCACATCACACTAACACGGCTCTACCTACTCACTGCGTGTTACTCATTAAAATGTGTTCTCTGAGCAGAAAGTATCATGACTGGTTTAGTTTCAGCTATCAGAACCATCCATCCATCCATACACCATCCATCCATCCATTATCTATACCGCTTTATCCATCTGGGTTGCGGGGAAGCTGGAGCCAATCCCAGCATCTTCG
>JAQQZX010000023.1:7444707-7459707 GCA_030068355.1 Notoglanidium maculatum
TGCATGTCTTTGGACTGTGGGAGGAAACCGGAGGAAACCCACGCATGCACGGGGAGAACATGCAAACTCCGCACAGAGAGGCACCCTGGGTGACCCGGGGATCGAACCCAGGACCTTCTTGCCGTGAGGCGACAGTGCTAACCACCGCACCACCGTGCCGCCAAGAACATATCACACTAACCGAAATTGTCAAAAAGTTCTCTGAAAGTTATGCTCATAAATACGACATTAGGATTTACAATGATTTACACTTTGCTACATTTAATGTATGACATAAACATTAGAAAAAATACGTTTTTATGCAAATACCTGATTGTAAATACTGAGCTCCATTCAGTTTCCTTTGTTGCACATTGAGGATTTAAAAACAAAACAAACAAACAAACAAACAAACAAACATTATTACTCAACTTTCAGTGACAAACAGAAATTTTAGTTACTTTTAGGAGTTTCAGAAGACCTGAACAGTTTGTGATGCAAATGTGATGCACAGAAATAGGCTGGGGGGAGACTTAGAGAGCAGACTGCTTCCAACCCACACATGACCCTTGACCTTGAACCCCAAAATACCAAAACTCCCTCCACAACAATTGCTACTGCCCCTTCCCCCTATCCTACTCAATAAAATGGTACCATTTTAAGGCTATGGTCAAAAACAGGGCAGCTTCCCAAATCAGTATATGGTTAAATGATAGACATTTTCGTTTTAGCCCAAACCCATGCCAATCCCCAACGTTCTTCCTCTATCACACATTCTCTGCAGAAAGTTCTAGCTATACAGCTACAACACAAAAGCCCTCAGACCCAGTCTTTTCACGCATCTTGAGTATCAGGATCATATTTGATTTTCTATTTACAAACGCAGGTGTAATCGCACCCAAGACACAGTAAACAGATTTATTCTGCAATTATTTCTGAAAGCTAGACTTCTACCTATCGCTACAGAATCTACTACCTATTATCAATAAACATGGCCATTAACTGCTCTCATTTTGATGAAACAAACAACATATCTGGTTTACACAAGAAATAAATTAAGACACTGACAAATGACACTGAATGAAAATCATATCAATGGTATGACGAGAGTATATATGTGTTACAAATTGTGAGTATGCTACATACTTAAGTCCACAAGCACCCCCTGTTGAGAAAGATGCACATCTCATACTAAATATCGAATTGGGACCATAAATGACCTGAAATTGCAAACTAAAAACGAGTAACTATTTCTCAAAATTTCAAATGGAAGAACATTTTTCGCATTTAAGCTACGTGACAGGAAGAGCAAATGGAAACGCTGCCTATTTGAAAAAATCGCACCATAGGAGCGCTGCGTAAGAGCTATTGCGAGAGGAGAAAACACAGCTTTAATCTCATAATGTCACACAATGGAAACATAGACCATTTGCAACTGGGTTTTGTCAAAAAAATTTTACATATTGCTTCAATTTTGCACAAAACTGCAATGGAAACCTGGCTAGTCTGTTCAGTTTCTGTAAAGGTTCTGTGAGGATCTTACAATCAGCTGGTATCAGACCACTTACTGAGGTATTCAGTCCAACTGGAGAACCATGTCACAATTCCCAATACTTTTATGAAAACCAGAATCTATGAAAACCTGCTTGCTGGCTTTGGTTTGTTCCTCTCTGCTAAAGTCATTAAGGCCATCCTTGTGTAAATAGAAACGAGCTGAAGTCTGATCCACAGGTGATATTACTGGCGGTACTCATACAGTCCAAATCCCAGTGGGGGTGTGGAGCATGGAAGACTTGAATACAAAACGGACTTGGGAATACAAGATGGACAGTTTTCCTCCATAGCCCTAATATCAGCGTAGAAGTCACGTCCTCTGCTGAGGATTTGTCCCAAATGCGCTACGTGATTTGGCACATGCTCAGGGTAGCGAAATTATTTAGCTGTGAGCACCGCAAGGAAAGCATGACATTATAACAACGAGAGAACAATCGCATCCTTTTTTCCAAAGTGCTGACGCCTAATCTTGAACAATTCTGTGCATTTCCATTGGGAGAAACGGTTCTCGGTTAGCAAGACTGGTTTGGTTCCAGCACCAAAATAGCCTACTGCTGGTCTGGAATCAAGAACAAATGAGAACAGGAGACTGTGAGTTTCATCTTTACATCACCATAACAACAAAGTTTATTCAAATAAGATGAGAACAGTGCAAGGGGAAAATAGTTGACAAGTACAATGAACTAAATATTGAACTAAACATTCCTAACGTTAACAAAATTTCCAAATCCATTACAGACTCAGAATACACAGGTAAAAGCTTGTGTGTAAATATTGCCCAGGATATTACATCAGTGCTGAAATGTACGGTAGATGCTGGAACGTTGACGCTGACATTTCACATTGGATGGTCAAATGTGTTCCTGATCAGAGGCAAAACCTTCAGCATTTGTTATTATTTTAATGCCATTTGTTATTAAACTTTATTATAAGTCTTAATATGACTAAACATTATTATTAAACACACATGGTGTTGTGATGGTTCGGCTTCCAAACTGGTTGAAAACCAGGCTAGTCTTATGGTTTCCTAAAGCCACCTCAGCTCTTTCCACCTTGTCAGTGGAAAAGGCATATCAGATGTGCCGTCTGGCCAAAAACTACTTATAGGGCATAGCAGCATAGCTTAACTTAGTCTTTAGCGTTTTCAAACAGATGCCATTTCTATCCAATTTTGTCCAGCCATCTCAATCTGCAGTTTTGGGCAGATTTACCAGTTTTAAAGACCAATCTTTAAAAAAAAAAAAAGAAAAAAGTACACATCCTGTATATCTAAACCCATGTTCACACTAGCAAGCACCAAAGCAACAAGCTTTAACAGTAAATTTTATTTTTCTGTACATGAGCTGCGGTTTCTGCAACACCATCAGCGACATTTGACATTCTCAGGTAGGAAACTAGAAGGGCACTCAGTGAGCGCAGACCTTCAGTAAGGACGATCGTTTATTCTTCTATGATATGCAAATCTGCAACTGTAACCGCTTTATATGTTTGGATATATTTCAGGAGTCATCGTATTTCTACATTGGCTATGTTTTTTGACTATCCATACATCTATTAGATTTTAAGATGAACGGCATTGCTGAGTGCAGACTTCCACCAAGGCCAAATGCCGCATGTTGCAACGTTAGTGGAAGCAATACTCGTTTTGTGGAGCTGCCCTGTGACTCAGATCTGCTCCAAAATTGAACGGGTTCTTCCTTGGCCCATACTGCTCCCTTCCACCAAGTTTCATGGAAATCGGTTGGTAGGTTTTGTGCAATCCTGATCAAAGCCAGCAAACAAACAAACAAACAAACAAACCACACCAAAAGCATAATTTCCTTGGCAGAGGTAATAAGTTATGACATCATAAAGCAACAAATCCAAAAGCCCACGAGAGACTTCAGTAATGCTCACTACATGCCCGCAAGAGGCGAACTACAAGCAACATGAGCAACTCGTTTGCTTGTGTAAAACTCCCTAATGATAAAATACAACTGTAGGGGAACCCCAGTATAACAGCTGTGCCTGTAAATCACTTAGTTGCTTATACATTTCACAGTAGCTTATGAAAATATATGGACTGTGTCACGTTGTCTTCTTTTCATACCACAAACACTGCTATGACAACATGTGGAAATAATATTATTTAAAGCAAACAGCCATCGTATCCGTTGAAAAAAATGGGACAAATGGCTCTAGAGATTACCTGGATTAGTCTATGTACACTTGTTGCAGACTTAAAAGGAAGTCTCCCAAACTGCACAAACTTTAAAACATGTCTCACACGGCCCCCCCTGCCCATGACACAAACACACCCACACACTTCACGAACACACTTACAGCCAGTTATATTGGCGCGTCAGCTCAGGAGTGGCTGTTGTAGTAGCGTGTATGCTGGCTGTGATGACAGAGCAGCACAAAGCGGGCTTGTTGTCTGCACAACAGAGCGTGTTTTCCAAGCAGATAGGAAGGCGGCAAGCAGCTTTTTAAACCTTCAACCCCAGCAGTAACCGCAAAACCAAACGGCAGCCCACACCCTCCCCTGGGTACGCACGGCATTCCAGAGGGATGACTAACCCCGCCTCGCACAGGGCCTGCACACCCTCACACAAACACAAGGGTTTTTACCCAGTCAAGCACAGAAATACACACACAAACACCATAGCTGCTAGGACTGCCAGAATAAACCCCCCCCTTCAAATACTGTGTAAACGTGTCCAAATGCAACCAAAGAAAGAAAAATCCACATTCAAATACACACTGTTCTACATTTACATTTAAATCTAGAGAAACACCTCAACTTTCTAACCTTTCTGATGAAACGCTGCTTGTTAGTTAAAAAGAAAAGTCATTTTGTCATTTTTAAAATTAGGCGTCAAACTTCTAATGAAATATAAGTTCAAGTAACAAAATATGTCTCTTAAAACTGATATTATTATTCAATTTCCAACAGGCACTTATTGGAGTCACTCTTTTTTGTGGTTGAGCATATAACATACTAGTGAGGACATGTTACATGTTACACCTATGCAGTGAAGAGAAAGCTAATTGAATTGTGCTTTAATGTGTGTTGGAAGAGAGCAAATATATGAAAATTATTCCTGCATGAAGCCTTGATAGGTAGAACAATTCTGAGAAGTATAAATGTAAAATCTAGCTCAATACCAGTGAAAAAGCAAACGTTGCTATTAGTGAATATTTCTTTTAAACCTGTACATGAAGAAATCATGTATGAAATATCTCCCCATCATGATATTCGCCAACTAATAAAATTTGAGTTTCCATATTTATCCATATTTGTGTGATGCAGATGTATAGTGTAGCCCTCCTGCTAATGGTCTATCTTTTCAAATCTAAAATTCTATGCTAAATAATTATATTTAAATGGAATTAAATTTGCCCGCACAAACACACAGATCTGACTACAGCACAGCTATACACACATACATGTCTAAATAGCATAAACGCACGCACAAAGCAGTTATTCATTCTAAAGAGTCCAGACATAAATATACACACATCCAAAACGCCTACATGCTAATACACTACATGCACACGGCAGTCAAACTGTGCAGCTAATCCTCGCCACAACCGCAGCCAGACCTGGCATCTGCACTCTTCTCCGTCACTGTGGTCAAACAGAATGCTGTCAGCAGACCCGCAAACACACACCCACACACAACACACACTTCTACTATTGTGGAGCCTCAGCACATACACTTCACTATAGTAGTGTTTGCTCAGCCAACTAACTTGATAATGGTGAGCTTCGCTACAGTTTAAGTGTTCAAGTTCAAGTGGCTTTTATTGTCATTTCAACCATATACAGATGATACAGTACATAGTGAAACGAGACAACGTTTCCCTATGCTACATATAAGACAGGTACAGGTAACTATAACACTGACATTATGATAAACTATGTCATAATTCATGTTTTTTGAGATACTAAGGTATCACGATATGTTTTTAGAACAGGCAGAGACCACAAGTGAAAACGCCGTTGCATTCATTTCTAATTTAATAAAATTGTCCCTTATGTTATGTTATCAGAAATAACGTGAGTGAGATGTAGAAAACATTTAAATGAATCTCAGAGTTTCAGTATTTGGTATGTCCCTCTTCTGCTTTAATAACAGCGTGCACTCCAGCTGGCAGGGAATCCACAAGTTAGTGTAAAACCCGGTGATATTAGATGTTTGAACGCATGTTCCAATGAAAGAGATAAGACTCACCTTTTGTACGATGTGTTTACATGGTCAATATCACAGATTTGCTTAAGGTTAAATAGTGACCGAGAAATTACACCTGTGTATTGTTAAGAATCTGGCGATTCGATACGTATCATGACACAGGGGTTATGATTCAATATATTGCTATATTGTAAGCAAGGCGATATACTGCTATTTTATAAATCTACTTTTATGAAAACTGTCTTAGTGTAACCAACAGCTTTGCTAATGCTAACTTTAGTGGTGTGCCCTAAGGGCCGCAATATATACTTGACGCGTTCCCGGTGATCTTTTGATGCGTCCTGTGAGCACGTCGGCAGAGATTAACGTGACGCGTGCGCGAGTTGCAGTACCAGCAAAAATTAGGGTGGCAGTATGTTCAAGTTTTGGTACGTCACGTCTTCCCTCAATTCACAACACAACCAAAGCAGACGTCGTTTTCTCAGTGCTGATTTCTTGCACTGCACCTGACGGAATCATCAGAGTACACGCGCAGACATAGTCATTACGTTGCTTGCATAGCGGCAACATCCGCAAGCGCACGACTCGCATGGCGTCGAGTATATCCCGGCCCTTATGCTACTTCCTGTCTCAGGTTTACGTTGTGTGGAGAGTCAGATGGCTGAAGATAGATTACAACACTGCTATCTAGCGATCAGGGGGTTAAACACAACACAAAATGAGCCACTCTGTGCCACGAATCTTTGCATGTGAAATACTGAGATACTCAAATGTATCGATGTTTCATTACACCTCTATTAGAAATAGTGCAGAATCCTGAAGATTAAAAATATTTAACATTTCCTTTTTTGTTTTACATCTTTTGTAAAAATTCTAGAAAAAAACAAATCCAGATTTCCAACGATGTCTCAGATGTTTGAAGCGTATTAAGAATACTGTATACATTCAATCAAATAATCATGTAACATATAGCATCTAACAGTACCATTTTGTCGCCCTTTTCTTTTAGCAAACCTATATACTGGGATACATTCCTTATATTTGAAGACATACCACAGAAATGCCTTGGAGAACTGCGATATGATGGTTTTGTCATTTCACCCATGTTATTGTTCACCGCAAGCAGCTTTTATTAACTCCAGTCATTGAATTATGAGCTACCCTTTCAGGTTATCTTAGTTTAATGATCGTCAATGTTTATACACTGGCATATAAAAAAATTACCCATCAATTATGCAAACAGAGCGTAAACTTTGGTTATACGAAAAAGTAACACTGGTTCACTATGTACAATGTGAAAGAAAGCCTGTTTAAAATTGACAAAATAAAGTAATTAGGTAATTTTATTTCCATGTTGGTGGTACAATTGATCACTCGCCCATCTTCTGGATCCGGAGCATGTCAGGAGACAGGAATACACCCTTAATGGAATGGCACTCCATCACGGGACACCACACACACATTCACACACTCATTCACGACTGGGGGCAATTTAGAGCCGTCAATCCATTCAGTGGCATGTGATTAAACCCAAACGCATTAAACACAGAAACTCCACGGAGACAGTAAGCTCATGATAGAACAGTAGAAATTCTACATGCTGTGCTATTACGCCTGTACATTTGTACAAAAACATCACGCATAATTATCGTTTTTTATCGTCGTGGGAGATTCGCTGGACACCTGCAGCCGTGCCGGCTTTCCGGATCGCTTGGAAAATGGAAAGACGTTCGCTGTGCATTGAACACGATTTTGTTTTCAGTGAACAGTGTGCTGCCAACTCGCTGTCGATTGAAAAGCAGAACTCTGCCCATGCTCAGATCTCTAACTCAAAGAAAGGGCAATCATATCACATTAGGACATGCAAAAGTGAAAACAGTGACTCCAATGAATGACAATTACTAAAACAGCACACGCCTATATGACTCACGATCTCGCTATAAAAACCCTATCCAATAACAAATTAGAAATGCACAAATAATCATCAGTCAGAGCTCTATAGTATGTGCCTGTTTTTTCACTCAAAAACACAGGATCTACCCAGACTACAGGGTCAGGCTGATTTTACTGTCTGTCGCCAATGAATAACAACTCTGAGTCATCTTTCATCTCCCACAGACGACCTTCGTTTTGAAAATGTGGCCCTCCCACACAAAACAGTCGGCGGATCAATTAAAACCCAGAGAAATCAGATCTATTTAATCTGCATCAAAAGCGGCTCGGGTTTCAGGAGGATGAACCTGATGGCCGACGTCTCTTCGGGAGAGCAGACAGATTCAGCCGCGAGGAGAAATACACGCTATGGTCTCGACACCAGACATCGCTCGACAGGGTTCACTGATAAACGTTCCTGTTTGCGCAGCCACCTCGACAAGCCACACAATGAGCTTGTGGGCTCTTTCACAGCTTCTACAGACTTTGAACTTTTGCACTGAGCGTGTAACCCACACTGAGAGTGTGGTCTGAGATACAGCAAGCTTCCGAAAGCAGATACAGACAGAAGCACAGTGCAGATATCCTCTGCTGCTGGGTCAAACAGGATGTGAGGCTGATGGAGGGCACAAAGAGGTGCAGAGTCTCATGTTTGCAAAAATGCAAGGCTTGCCACCAGATTAAAACAGTAAAAACTGACATTTAAAATAAGACTGGTCGTAGGATGGAAAAGTCATGGAATTCCTGTTGGCAAAGAAATTAGGTCAAACTGCAATATTATGCACACAAAATAAAAAGGCTACTCGGTTTTTTTTTTAATACGGATAAATAAATGTTACATAAGTAAAAAGTATTCTCTAGCATTTTCTTACTTTTTGGATGGTACAGCAATATATGAATCCTCTACGTTGTAGTATTTTTTGCTCTGTATTACAAAAGATTTCAACGTGCAACGTTTCGATGCTGACTCAAATTTCACTTACATTACAAATCTAAAGGAAAATGGTTGAACTGTAAACATTTATGCCAAACAAATATCTGCAAAGACTTAATTCCGCAAACATTTTCAAAGAGTCAAATCTGTGTAATTTGTCCTTTTTCAGAATACAAAAATGTAGCCAAACAGATGCATTTCAACAGGAATACGTAAGTAACCGGAAAAACTTTTCGCCAGACTCTTTGAAGGTTGGTTCAATCTTTCTGGAAAGGCTTTCTCATATCTGTCTCATCCTAAAACCAATATGGTTTCTGTCTGCATGTTTTATGCTTTTATTGACCAAATTTAGCGACAGCCTTTTTAAGTACTTCCTAAGTGTTTTACTGATTTCTTTTCCTCGGAGGACACACATGCTACATGTCTGTATTGTGCATCAAGTTGAAGGAAACTATTTTTAAGTGATTCTATTGTACTGTGGAAAAACCATGCTGCAAGAGAGATCGATTTTGATCCGCATACAACTGAGAAGAATGGCTGAAAGGTCCTGTGTATAATAAAACTTCAGACAGAGCTAAATTACATAAAATATACAAAGTACATTTGAATGGGAAGAAGGAAATACAGATAGATGGTTTATCTTCTACTTAGATGGACAGCATAGTAGATTTCTGGAAAATAAATGGCTACTTCAGGATATAAAAGGTTATATTCGGATGTCCACGGACACACATTGGTACACATTTTAGCATAACGCAAAGCTTACAATCAGCACACTTAGTCCTAGCGTTTGGCTACAAAATCTATCTGTTTGATTTTTCACTATGCATTCCCTCCAGCGCTTTATGAGTTCTCATCTTACCATCTTTCTGCCTATCTCCACTTACTGATATCAGACAATCTCGCCGTATGACTCTCCGAGCGGGCCTTGACAGATTTTGAGCAGCGTGTACAGACAAGACAGCACTCTTTAGTACAGCAGCAGACTGCAGTCTTGCTTCCTCTGCAACTTATTGTGTGTGAGGCGAGGCGAGGCGAGACGAGGCAGAGACGTGTGAGGAATCCAGAGACTCGAACTCAAGTGGTTAGGACAGAAGTCAGGGCCAGGAATAGAGGAGAGGGTTGAACACTGTGCTGATTCAGAATACTGAAATGATTGGGGAAAGAAAGACATGCAGACGTCTACAGGAAAAAAGACGAATCCTGAATTTAAAAAACCTACCATAACAATGATTAGAATCAATCATAATTACTCCCTAACTGTTATACGTACACACGTATGCATAATTTAATGAAACCATTTTTTCCTCACTTACATGAATAATTAGGATCATTAATATTAACAATCATTATATTTCTATTAACTTGTTATTATTATTAGTAGTAGTAGAAGTAGTAGTATTAATATAGTATAATATAATATAATATAATATAATATAATATAATAACCATGCTGAGTGGCAGTGACTAAAACAATAATTAAAATATAATAATCTTACTGAACTGGGTGTTAATTATTATTTAGTCACCACCATGCAGCGCTAACAGGCAACTTTATAACAACATTTATTACATTAGTCTTACCTTTTTTGAAAGCCTGAATGTTTATCTCTTTAACCAAGAGACTCCAAGACTAATCTGTTTTTGCGTATCATCTGTGTTGCTTGGATTAAACTACTTTGTTTTTCTTTCAGCAGCTGATGTATTTGCCTGCTACTGTTTCTTTCCCTACACAGCTTCACCCAAAGACTAGCAGAGGGTTAGACCACAAGCCACAGGCGCACTCCGGAGTGACTGAGTCGGATCAGTGGCTCCAGGCTGCACTTTCACTTCACTATCTGTTGAGAAACAGCAACCACTTTGCAGCCTAAAACCACCAGAGGCTTGGCCCTCTACAGAAATACACCTTCCACCGACACACACTGAGTTCAAAACACAAGGTGATGTCTATATAAAGAAGGACCGTGAAAACGTTTTTAACGACTGCATAACAAAATACTACAGTGGAGATTTGTGTCTGATTTATACAGATGCGACATTTCTGATCCATTATAAGCTTTAGAATCCTATAAGGCTTTCTAGGCTTTAAAGAACAGCACCATGCTCAACACCCAAGCAGCAAATTCGAGCATTTATTTCAGCCTAATCTACAGCATATCCACC
Organism: Notoglanidium maculatum; assembly: GCA_030068355.1. Lineage (NCBI taxonomy): Eukaryota > Metazoa > Chordata > Actinopteri > Siluriformes > Auchenoglanididae > Notoglanidium > Notoglanidium maculatum. The sequence continues at coordinate 7,455,445 of JAQQZX010000023.1, forward strand.
TCATCTACTGTATGTGTGTAATTGTCATAGAAAAAATATACGTTTTCTGTGATGCGAACAGAAACTCGTTGGGGCGGCTGCTAACTTCCTCTACAGCTGGCCCTTAGGCTTTCACTTTTAAGATATTTTGAGTGAGCAACCGTAAATGTATATTTCCTAGCACAGGGAAGTGTGTAGAGAAAAATGCTTAACACTGGCCAAGTAATGAAATGCTTCCTAAAAACTCAGAACTGATTCAAAATTCATGATGTGTACTGCCTTGTTCTTCTAGGTACCCTTAGGTTTGGTTTCGCAGAATGTTTAAAACGAGACAAATCATCAGCTAACATAGGAAGGCACAAGTGGACTGAAGGAAAATCTGAGGCAGATGAGTGCACTCGGTGGCCTAAAACAACACACTCTGTGCCTTTTTTTGCTCTCTCTTCATGTATTTGACTGAGGAGCATGATGGCAGCTTGCCAATAAAATAAGCTAGCGATGTTACAGAGTATGACTTAACTCTACAGTTAATGAATGGTTGTAGTCGTAGTTGTAGTGACTGATTGACACCTAACTGAATAAAACATCAAAGTTCAAGTTGTTGAGCAGCACAGTCTTGTTTGTATAAACTACAGGACGATGAATAAAGTTGTTGGCACACCCTCGCAACGGTTCCACGGTTCGATCCTCCTGAGCTCCAATTACTGTCTGTGTGGAGTTTCGCATGTTCTCCCCATGTCCGCAGGGGTTTCCTGTGAGTTCTCCGGTTTCCTCCTACCTTCCAAAATCATGCTGATAGGTGAATTAGCTATGTTCGAATGAGTGTGTGAGTGTGTGTGTGTGTGTGTGTGTATGAGACCATGCAACAGACTGGCATCCAGTGATCCTGTGATAGGCTCTGGATTCACCACATCCATGACCAGGATAAATGCAGTTACTGATGAATGAATGAATGTTATATCCTACAACGTCCAGGTTTAAACCCTCCTATACCTAAGACTTCCACACCCACAGACACACTGCACAGAGCCGGAAAGCTCTGCAGATTAAAGGTTGGTGTTGTATAACATTATCAGGCAAAAGACCAGGGAGACAGCCCACGGCAGTGTTGCACTGTGCTCTCTAAACCACAGTGCCTCATATATCCATGAAAAGAAATCACTGGAAACTAATTTACATCATTATGATAATAATTCAGCTTACATGAGTGACACTGAATTCAGAGCTGGAATGTGCATGAATAATTTTTGCCAAATTACCAAGACTGAGAGTTAATGATGAGCTCTGACAGGTGTGATGTCAAGTCAGAAAAGCTGTGATACACTTTAAAAAAATAAATAAAACCTGCACTTTTCTTGTAACCGGTGTTGTACCCTTACACCTTTGTGCATTTAGTATGCATTTATTATTATACATAGAATGTGTATGTGTATGTACCTAGTGTACTGTTAAATCTTCACCCTCAAACCAAATATAGTTTATTTAAATCATTTTAAGCAGCCCATCAGGTAGTGCTGCCATCACCGCTCCAGGGTCACGGGTTCAATCCTGAGCTCAGGTTACTATGTGGTGCAGTGGTTAGCACTTTCGCCTCATGGCAAGAAGGTTCTGGGTTCGAACCTACTGGCCAACTGGGCCTTTCTGTGAGGAGTTTGCGTGTTCTCCCTGTGCCTGCGTGGGTTTCCTCCAACAGTCAAAAGACATGCAGATTAGGATAACTGGCTACACTAAATTGCACATAGGTGTGAATGGGAGTGTGAATGGTTGTTCGTCTCTGTGTTAGTCCTGCGACAGATCGGCGACAGATTGGCTCCCCGTGACCAACAATGGATAACAGTGTAGATAATGGATCTATAGATCTATAGACTGATAGCTACTGATGAGCCCTGACAGGCATGACGTCAAGTCCGAGATATGAGATACACTTGCAAAAAAATAAACAAAAAAACGCTGCATTTTCTTGTCACCGGTACCATAAATGATTTTAAAGGTGCACTTTATCCATGACTCCATATATCCATGAGAGAGACATAATAGAAGTGAAAGTAAAAAAAGACACAGCGAAAGATGCAGGAAAGATACAGATTAGTGCTTTTTTTCAAGTGTACTAAATAAATAATTATATATTCGAGGTTAGATGTGGAGAATGTTTTGTACTGATATACAGTAGCGTGCAAAAGTCTTGCACACGCAAATAAAGATGACTCAACGAAACAAAATCTTTCTATTTAAAAGAAAAATACTACAGCGTGCAGTAGACAGTAATAAACTAAGGAAAGTCAATACTTGGTGCGACGACCCTCTTAAATAGTAGCCCCAGGTACAATTTGTGCAGTTTTATAAGGAAATGAGCTGTAAATTTTACTTGGAGAATCAGTTCTTTTGGAGACTTTGTCACACATGATTATTTTTATGCGTGCAAAACTCAAACTTTTTTAATTTTTTCTATTTTTTTTTTTTTAAACGTGATCCCAAATTATTTTTGGAAACCTAACATTGGCTCAATAATGCAGAATTCATTAAAAAAATAAACATTTATAACACAATTTGTACTAAAAAGTAGTGCCTAAGACATACATATTACTGTATATATATTATAGCAGTGTGATATGGAGTAGAGGTGATGCTCTTGGCCACTAGTAAACCACAGAAGGAGCTCAGAGTCTTGTCAGAAGCACACACCTGGACAGGACACACCAGTGGATGTGTGAAACCTGTTGATAATGTGTAAATAAGTCTGAAAAGAGTGAAAACCATAAGCACAGCACAAGTCCCTGGGAGTTTTCCCTCGGACTCACCTCGGGATGGTGATACACTTGGTGTTGCCGTTCTGGGTGGTGATGGCTTTCTCCAGCTCGTCCAGCTGTCCCGTCTTCTTCAGCTTCTTCACCAGGCTTTTAACAGCCTTCTCGCACCATTTCTCCTCCTGGCTGTTCTGCTCTCCCTTTTTCCACCCCAGAAGTCTTTTCACGATGGGGGGAGTGAAAGGTAAAATAGACATTGTGTTGTGAACTTGTCTCTCTACGCGCACTTTTACACGTAGAATTTAGAAGGTGGCGTCAAATGTTTACAATCCGTAGATAATCAACAACAAAATAAAAACCAGGAAGGAAGCAGGGCAGTTGACAGAATCATGAGCTAAAAGGTTTCACGCAGCTTATTCAGACTTCAGCAAACCGACGTGATATCTCCGCGTGCACGCTGTGGCACTGCCTCTGTGTTCTTCCGCGATGAGATATAGTCCCACTGTCCCGTCTAAGTTTTCACTTCAGTTTAAAAACTGAAAAGGGCAACACAAGTGTATGTTACCTACTATCTAGTTATACATTCATACGTGTTCGTTTGGGGTGCGTTATTAAACACGCGCAATCATGCGACTCTTTCTAAAAGTTTGTTCAAGTTTAGAGTCTTCCGCTACTAGTGCAGTGATGCGGCTCCCTGACGTCTGCACTGAGTCTGCTTCTAATGCAAATAAGCCGCTATTGCTAGTGATGGGTATTCCGGACCTTTTCAATGAGTCGGATCACTTGGCTCAGCTCACTAATTAGAGTCGACTCTTTTGGTGCATTGCCATTTTGTCTTAAACCGGACACTGCGATTATAATTCGTATTCCTCACATTACTTTGCACTGTATTTTATACATGTTTTAAATAATAGTGAATAAAATAATGAAGTCAGTGTGGCTTTACAAAGTCGGTTCACAACGTTCATCGAAAAGAGCCACCTCAAGGAGTCGACTCATTCACGAACGATACATCAGCAGCTATTTCCCTCAAAAGCCCCCTGACTCCCAGCAACAGACCCCGGAACACTCACGTTTAGGCTTCCTGAATGTGAAAACAGTTGTTTTTCGAGAACGTGCTGTTCGTGTGCGTTTTGTTCACCCACAATTTAAAGTTTCACAATTTCATACTCGGTAACTCAACCCTTATTTTTACGAAGCAAACTCACAGAGGTAGTATTTTCAAATGACAAGTTTATGAGCGCATCATAGGCCATGTTTTCTTCATTCTCGACATTTCATCCCTAACCTACATCATCTACCTTTGTACTGAATATGTTGTCAGTGTTGTGCTGGAAAATTCGTCATCTTGGGAGAGAAATCAAACCACTTTGACGTTGAAACAGCAGTGAATGCAGTCTGGCCCATTGTACCGTTGTACATTTTATGGCCTCTTTTCAAATCCTTCTTCATTTAAACACTTCTAAAGCCTGAACAACAACTGCAATTAGACAGGAAGCAAGAAGCTGAAATTCTAATTCTCAAGGAAGAGGTAATTAGC